>JAMZAV010017392.1:0-23362 GCA_024449915.1 Sweltsa coloradensis | reverse complement strand
ATTAGTGTGTATGTAATAAATCAAAAAACGTAGTTCAGTTGCATGATTATTACATTTTCATTTTCATTTTCTATAAACAAATTAAGCAATATGACTGAGAAATTAGGGGTGTGCAAGTCCTGATTTTTTAATTCGAGTCGAGTCAGAGTCTTAAAATTAACTCTACTATCGAGTCCGAGTACTTAGTCCTTTTTTTAAATTTCATTATTACTCTTTGACCATTTTTTTTTTTACAATGTTCAATATTATTTTATTTATTGATATGTCTATAATTTGGCTTCAAAAGTGAAAGAGTAACATCTAATTGATTTTAAAATTAAAATGTAATCTCTCTAAATCATTTTAATGATCAAGCAAAAATATTATTAGGGCTAGACTAAGACATAATTCAGTAGTTTAAGTGGTGTTACATGAAAATGTTGATACAAACATTATAGTTACATTATTTTATTATATGTGCCAAAAAAAGTTCAGAACTTCCAAAACGAACACAAATTTGTATTAGAGACTGAGGTTAGTATTATGCATAATTATTCAGGGTTGGTAAGGTAACGCCAAGAACAGATAACGATATTTACGTTTTCACACTCGAGCGCGACCCGGCACCTCCACCAAAATCATTGAATAATACTAGCACACCCCTAGAGAAAATGAATTGTCTTCTTGGAAGTGGAAGAACTATTTCAATGTTATTACTGTTAGTATTTATCAGAGAAGTATATTTTTCTCACGTGAAACATTATCCTTCCACACGGCACAGTTGACAGAATACCGGGACATTTCCAATCCAAAATTGCAAACCGGTACAAATACGACATTTTAACCAGTCTCTCGGGACACCGGTACAAGTGTTCTGAAAACGGTACTGTACCGGTCAAACCGGTACGTCTGGTCACCTTATGTATACAGCACAGTGTAGGCATTTGCATGGAGTGTTGCCAGACGGCTGCACTCCCGCGCCGATTGCTCAACCTCTCCGTTTCACAGCCGAAATTGTAGTACACCGCTCGAGGTCAACAATTATTTTATCGAAATGCATTCCTTCCCACTCCGTGCCAACTCGGTAGCGCAGTGCTACGATAATATTATCTTATCAGTTCTCTCATACCAATTATTTATCTTCCAAAGAAATGTCAAATATTATTCATCTCGTCACGTAATAAATATCGGAGCATTGAATATGTAGTTACCGTACTGATAATATCTCGTAAATGAATGATTAAATGAACGACAATCACAACAAAAGCTGAAATGAAACTTCACAGACTAAGATTTCCGAGAATCACGACCTTCACAAAGAACAAACGAGCCGGCATTGAACCGGCCGACCTCGCGTGGAAAAAAAACATTTTGAGCAAATAGAAGGAAGAAAAGAATGCACTCACAAAAGCAACCCTTGAAAATCCCAATCGCACGCTCGCATTTTGCGAGTGAAAATTTGTTGCTTGCGAGTTGGAAAATTGACACTCGCAGATAACTTATCGTGTGACAGCGCTTTTTTTACGACTTGGCATTTGAATCGCCGCGTCTGCAATACAACTACCGCGCATAACCTGATGCGCAGCATGGCCTGTTACCAACCACTCGCCAAAAATGATCTATCAAAAAGTCAAGGTCAAGTTCCAGGCTACCCAACGTCGCGTCTCTTTCTTACGTGCGTTACGTAACAAAGAGACGCGACGCCTAAACTAGGCGTAAAATCGACGCGAACGACGAAACCAGACGAAACTATTCTTAATTATGTTTTTAACTTCATCTGTCGTTATTGGAGAGAAATATGAGAATTCACAGACAGCCCTTAATCCCGTGCAACATCCTCCTGATAATAAGTTTAACTGTGTAATAATGAAATCGTGAAACTTGTCTAGCATCTCGCAGACTTGCAAACGTCAGCTGCTAGGCTAGGTTGAAATCACAATAGGGCCTAGGGCTAGGCCTACCGCGATCTTGGATTTAGTTTTATGAATCATAACAAACGAAAGTAATAGTGTTTATATTTTAATTATAAAATCAGTGACCTTGCCCATCCTAATGAAAACATAGATGTAAATCCAGTAGGTGGTAGGCCTAGGCCTAGGCCTATTTGAACTCGCATTGTGCCGCGGTCCTAGCCTAGGCCTACTTCACATTGATTGAGAATCGAACTCCTATGACGTGACGTAAGGAGTTAGTAATGCAATTAGCTTTCTTTTAATCGTTCTTTCAAGATTAGATGTCGCCTCAAATCGCGTTTTAGGCCACCAAATATAACACAGAACTAGACGCAACAAATAGATCGCCGCTGCCTTTGAGTTCAGTATCTGGCCACACCCAACCTCCCACTGAGCACTGAGCGGATGAGAGAGAGCCTTGAGTGCGAGTGGTGAACGAGAGCGGCGAGGGGCGGGGTAAGTATCTCCGTGGCCGGTCCTGGCGCGAGCGATACGGTCCGTCTGTCCGCAGTCGCTGTGGCGTGTTCAAGGAGAAATGTTGTGCGTTGTTGCTCCCGCATTCACTGCGCCATCTCACTACACACAAGTTTACTTTTTAGTTCATTATTACGTAAGGAATTTTTCTTGTAGGAAACGGCCTATTGATCTGAATCGCTATCAATTTCAATGTCCGTGCCACTGTCATCACTCGCTGTCACTCTCTGCGTCTACGTGATTCTTCGTCATCAGAATCCCATAGCACATCGTCTTCAGTCCCATCCATAGCGTTTGATACGCAGCATGTCTTGAATAAATGTACGATAGAGGGAGCAAAAATGCCTTCCCATGCACTAAGAATCCAATGTCTGAGGAGAGCTTCTGTCGGCTTCTTTATTTTTCCGGTTGGAGTCAGAGCGTGGTTGCCAGCAAGAAGCCAATTCAGCATATTGTCTTCGTAAACTGTCCTTGAACGGCTTGTTGACACCGACGTCCAGCACTTGCAGCAGTGACATCATACCGTCAGGAATGATGGCAAGGTCGGTATTCATCAGAGTTATTCTGTCCTTCACTGGATCTGTTAGGTGCCCTCGGACTCCTCACCAACACCAACAGACCCCTCTGGTTTAAAAGTGCGCCCGGCTGATTTCCCCAAACAGTTTTTAACCAATCTTCCATTAACCCAGTGGTCATCCACCCTTTGTCCTGCACGGAAAATAACCCCTCACGGCAATTCTTCTTTCGGCATAGTGTTGCGTTTTAGAATCACGAAAGGCGGCAATTTTCTGCCATCTGCCATACAGGCCAGCATCACTGTAATGCAGAGTTTGTCATTTCCTGATGTCTTGACTAATACAGATTTCCCCACTTGTTGTCGACAGTGACATTGGTGGGCATGTAAAAAAATACAGGTGTTTCATCTGCATTGCCCATATGGCCCAACAGATAATTGTTCCAAATACGTAGAGAAATTACGAATCTTTGATAGGCCAACAACTTCTCATTGTAGTCGTTCGGCAGACGCTGGGCGAGTGTTGTACGTCTTCTCAATGCCAAATCTTTACGTCGCATCATGTGTCGGCACCAGCCTAGGCTTCGCCGTGGAACGTTCAGTCTGGATGTATTTATGTGAGTATAGGCCTCGGGTATATTTGAAATTGTCAAGTTCAAAAAGTGGGGTGCGGCCATTATGTGAAGCCATTTATCAATAGTATTTATATCCAAATCTTTAAAATCTGAGTGGTCAAAATAAGGGTGCGGCCTTTACTCGAGGGCGGCCTATGAGCGAGTAAATACGGTAATTCTAAAGCTTTTAAAGAAATCAGTCTTGTTATAGGAAATCCTTCGCAGCGTTTTTCACGCACATAATCAACAACTTCCCGATCAATTTCTGGGAACCTGCCATTTTGAGGCCCCCGGAAGGCTTTTCTTGTGGAGTTTGCGTTTTTAAAACGATGTTTGTTTTTTAAGCCACGCCGTAACATTAGATTCGTTGACACTATACTCGCCGGCATCTTAAAGATTGGAAGTTTCTTCTGCTTGGTGGATTACCATAAACTTGAAGTTCATTTCATACGCACGTCGCTGACCTTGATTCACTTGTCCTTTAGCAGTTCCTATACGTTCCACATAGTCACTTTTACCTATGTTATTGATCATTTTACTAGTGAAAACTGAAAACAAATTAAATTTGACACACAAAAGAACTAACGATGGCGGCTAGAGACACAGTGTTTCCTTTGTGGAGTGTCTGGTAGTGCTCACGCTCGTTAGTAGCGAGCGTTTGATGTTGCGCTTTCTGCCGTTGAGTTTCAAGTTTCACTTCCTCCTGCGAGTTTCAAAAATCACTTTAAAAATACTAGGCAGCATATATAGTGCGAGTGCAAATTTGGAGGAAATTTTAACGGATAAAAACATGGCACTATATTCGGGACGATACAGTAAGTGAGTGTTAGTGTTATGTTAGTGATTTAGCATCTGTATTAAGTTTTCCCACACGGGGGCAGACAACGAAAGGGCCTGTCATCGGTGTGAGTTATCATATGACGTCTTAGATATGCCTTTATTTTAAATGATTTAGTGCAGATATGGCAATGAAATAGACCCTTTATTCTCTGCCCACCACCCCTCGCATTGTCTTTCAGTTGGCGTGGCAGTCCTAGCCTCTTCTTGGAGGCGTTACGCTTGTTACCTTGGTTGATCTTCCGAGCAGAAGACTTGCGAACAACTTTAGTATCTTGCGCTGAGTCATCCAGTTGACGGTTGTGACGAGGAGACTTCTTTCCATCTACAACATGAAGTATACAAGTCAATCGAATGTATATGCCTACCTAGAAAGTGAGAGTTAGATCTAAACGGGCATTAAAATTAATAAATAAAACCGTATTTAGAGTCATACTAACTCATTGTTACATCATGAATAAAGAAATGAACTGATTAGATCTCACATTGGAATGATTTTCACAGTACTATTAGCAAAAAAAGTACAATTTCTAAAAGGGATCATATTCATTGTAGGGGTAATCTTAGGCTATGTATTTAAATTTAGTGGAAAAAAGGCCTATTTAGTTTAAAATCATTTCATTTCCAAAATTTTAATCAAAACACAGGGAAATGCTTGTATAATAAAACAACAGAGACTGACAGAGTGCAATAGTGACAGACTAACGAGCAATGCCTGCTAGCCTGCTGATAATATGAGTAGGTACGTACTAGGGTTGCCGTTCAATACGAATTTCAGTATCGATAATCGGACCAGTTAAATCGATTATCGATCGCGATAATCGATTTAAAAAAATATAGATAATCGATAATCAAATAAAAATTAGGCCTAAACTTGCTCGCATACCGACGCGGACCGTACCTTTTGCGAGTGCATCCTTTTGTTCCTTCTATTTGCTCAGAACAGGGTTTTTCCACGCTAGCAACGTCTTTCACGAGCTCTCCGCGTCACCCCTTTCGTCCCTCCCTTCGTCTCGATTAGCCAAGTTGCATAAATATGAGACGTTAAGCTATATCCAATCAATCCCCCCCCCCCCCCCCCCCAAGCGTCTGACGAGAGAGAGAGAGCAAGCTACGTAGAGTAGACAGACCGCGCTATGCTACCCGGCTTGAGTGTTGTCTTTGTGAAGGTCGTTCTTCTTGGAAATCGTGGTTCTGTGAAGTTTCATTTCAGCTTTTGTTGAGAATGTCGTTCATTCATTTACGAGATATTATCAGTTTAACTATTCAATGCTCCGATATTTATTACGCGACAAGATGAATTGTTGGACATTAGTTTGGAAGACGACGTAATATTGGTGTGAGAGAACTGATAAGATAATATTATCGTAGCACTACAGAAAGAAGAAAAGCGATTACGAGTTGGCGTGGAGTGGGGAGGAATGCATCTCAATAAAATACTTGTTGACCTTGCTTGGCCGTGACGCGCCGAGGTTGAGCAATCAGCGCCTGATCGGCGCGGGAATGCGGCCGCCCGAGCCGGTCCGTAATACACACGCGTCATGCTGGTGGCCTACTGCAGCAGTGCAGGCGCTTCGTACTTCACAGCTTACGCGTGTTGTAGATCTCACAGTGGACGCATTTTTCACGGAATAAAGCGATAAATGTCTTGACTGGTACTATTTTACAAAGTTCTGCAGAGCGGGCGGTACATTACAAAATTTCGGGCAGGCGAGCTATTCGATTATCGATATAGCGATAATCGATTCTGGAAGACTGAATCGATTATCGATCGTTTCAGGAAATAATCGTATCGATCGATATATTGATTATCAAACGGCAACCCTAGTACGTACCTTATGTCGCCTTGCAGGTACTAATTTGCTGCCTGCCTTGGTCAAGCCCCCGTAAAAAGGATTGTATTGACACCAGACACCGGCATTTTTCAATAACGCAAATGATAAAGATTTTTAACTTCTGATGAATTCTGGTAGAAATGAAGAAGTAAACTGTAGACTTAAATTCAAAATTTGAAATCTAAGCTAAAATCCTATTGGGTCTAATTAACTAAAAACTACCTAGGTAGGCCTACCGTACCTATTAGTCAAGAATTTTTCTCCAACAGCGCTGATAATAAATAGTTCTCTCTTCCCTCCCCGCCCCCCCCCTCTTCCTTGTTGATCAAATGACCTGGAAAGCAAGTGCAGTTACTTTTTGCAGTAGGCCTCTTACCTAATTTATATTTTGATTCCATAGGCCTATAGGTTATCATTTTATATTGTATTTTAACTGTATAAATGAAATGTACCGGTCCGGTATTTGAAATATTGAACATTTCTTGTATTTGTATGGCTGGTTTCAGAGACAGCTGTAAACCTTTATTTAAGAAAATAAAAATTCTCCCTATGCCTTGCACATACATTTATGAAGTCATTACTTTTGTACACTGTAATTTAGAACAATTCAAAAAGAACTCGGATGCTCACCACCTTAATACAAGAAACAAGAACCAATTACGGATACAACAATGTAACTTGACAATGCAGCCAGAAAGGTCTTGCTTGTGAGGGAATAAAACATCCTCCTGATAATAAGTTAACTGTGTAATAATGAAATCGTGAAACTGTCTAGCATCTCGCAGACTTGCAAACGTCAGCTGCTAGGCTAGGTTGAAATCACAATAGGGCCTAGGGCTAGGCCTACCGCGATCTTGGATTTAGTTTTATGAATCATAATAAACGAAAGTAATAGTGTTTATATTTTAATTATAAAATCAGTCACCTTGCCCATCCTAATGAAAACATAGATGTAAATCCAGTAGGTGGTAGGCCTAGGCCTAGGCCTATTTGAACTCGCATTGTGCCGCGGTCCTAGCCTAGGCCTACTTCACATTGATTGAGAATCGAACTCCTATGACGTGACGTAAGGAGTTGGTAATGCAATTAGCTTTCTTTTAATCGTTCTTTTAAGATTAGATGTCGCCTCAAATCGCGTTTTAGGCCACCAAATATAACACAGAACTAGACGCAACAAATAGATCGCCGCTGCCTTTGAGTTCAGTATCTGGCCACACCCAACCTCCCACTGAGCACTGAGCGGATGAGAGAGAGCCTTGAGTGCGAGTGGTGAACGAGAGCGGCGAGGGGCGGGGTAAGTATCTCCGTGGCCGGTCCTGGCGCGAGCGATACGGTCCGTCTGTCCGCAGTCGCTGTGGCGTGTTCAAGGAGAAATGTTGTGCGTTGTTGCTCCCGCATTCACTGCGCCATCTCACTACACACAAGTTTACTTTTTAGTTCATTATTACGTAAGGAATTTTTCTTGTAGGAAACGGCCTATTGATCTGAATCGCTATCAATTTCAATGTCCGTGCCACTGTCATCACTCGCTGTCACTCTCTGCGTCTACGTGATTCTTCGTCATCAGAATCCCATAGCACATCGTCTTCAGTCCCATCCATAGCGTTTGATACGCAGCATGTCTTGAATAAATGTACGATAGAGGGAGCAAAAATGCCTTCCCATGCACTAAGAATCCAATGTCTGAGGAGAGCTTCTGTCGGCTTCTTTATTTTTCCGGTTGGAGTCAGAGCGTGGTTGCCAGCAAGAAGCCAATTCAGCATATTGTCTTCGTAAACTGTCCTTGAACGGCTTGTTGACACCGACGTCCAGCACTTGCAGCAGTGACATCATACCGTCAGGAATGATGGCAAGGTCGGTATTCATCAGAGTTATTCTGTCCTTCACTGGATCTGTTAGGTGCCCTCGGACTCCTCACCAACACCAACAGACCCCTCTGGTTTAAAAGTGCGCCCGGCTGATTTCCCCAAACAGTTTTTAAACCAATCTTCCATTAACCCAGTGGTCATCCACCCTTTGTCCTGCACGGAAATAACCCCTCACGGCAATTCTTCTTTCGGCATAGTGTTGCGTTTTAGAATCACGAAAGGCGGCAATTTTCTGCCATCTGCCATACAGGCCAGCATCACTGTAATGCAGAGTTTGTCATTTCCTGATGTCTTGACTAATACAGATTTCCCCACTTGTTGTCGACAGTGACATTGGTGGGCATGTAAAAAAATACAGGTGTTTCATCTGCATTGCCCATATGGCCCAACAGATAATTGTTCCAAATACGTAGAGAAATTACAAATCTTTGATAGGCCAACAACTTCTCATTGTAGTCGTTCGGCAGACGCTGGGCGAGTGTTGTACGTCTTCTCAATGCCAAATCTTTACGTCGCATCATGTGTCGGCACCAGCCTAGGCTTCGCCGTGGAACGTTCAGTCTGGATGTATTTATGTGAGTATAGGCCTCGGGTATATTTGAAATTGTCAAGTTCAAAAAGTGGGGTGCGGCCATTATGTGAAGCCATTTATCAATAGTATTTATATCCAAATCTTTAAAATCTGAGTGGTCAAAATAAGGGTGCGGCCTTTACTCGAGGGCGGCCTATAAGCGAGTAAATACGGTAATTCTAAAGCTTTTAAAGAAATCAGTCTTGTAATAGGAAATCCTTCGCAGCGTTATTCACGCACATAATCAACAACTTCCCGATCAATTTCTGGGAACCTGCCATTTTGAGGTCCCCGGAAGGCTTTTCTTGTGGAGTTTTCGTTTTTAAAACGATGTTTGTTTTTTAAGCCACGCCGTAACATTAGATTCGTTGACACTATACTCGCCGGCATCTTAAAGATAGAAGTTTCTTCTGCTCGGTGTATGACCATTAACTTTAAAGTTCATATCATCAGCACGTCGCTTACCCTGATTCAATTGTCCTTTGGCAGTTCCTATACGTTCCACATAGTCACTTTTACCTATGTTATTGATCATTTTACTAGTGAAAACTGAAAACAAATTAAATTTGACACACAAAAGAACTAACGATGGCGGCTAGAGACACAGTGTTTCCTTTGTGGAGTGTCTGGTAGTGCTCACGCTCGTTAGTAGCGAGCGTTTGACTTGCACTTTCCGCCGGCGAGTTTCAAGTATCACTTCCGCCTGCGAGTTTCAAATATCACTTTAAAAATACTAGGCAGCATATATAGTGCGAGTGCGAATTTGGAGGAAATTTTAACGGATAAAAACATGGCACTATATTCGGGACGATACGGTAAGTGAGTGTTAGTGTTTTGTTAGTGATTTAGCATCTGTATTAAGTTTTTCCACATGGGGACGGACAACGAAAGGGCCTGTCATCGGTGTGAGCAATCATATGACGTCTTAGACATGCCTTTATTTTAAATGATTTAGTGCAGATATGGCAATGAAATAGACCCTTTATTCTCTGCCCACCACCCCTAGCATTGTCTTTCAGTTGGCGTGGCAGTCCTAGCCTCTTCTTGGAGGCGTTACGCTTGTTACCTTGGTTGATCTTCCGAGCAGAAGACTTGCGAACAACTTTAGTATCTTGCGCTGAGTCGTCCAGTTGACGGTTGTGACGAGGAGACTTCTTTCCATCTACAACATGAAGTATACAAGTCAATCGAATGTATAGGCCTACCTAGAAAGTGAGAGTTAGATCTAAACGGGCATTAAAATTAATAAATAAAACCGTATTTAGAGTCATACTAACTCATTGTTACATCATGAATAAAGAAATGAACTGATTAGATCTCACATTGGAATGATTTTCACAGTACTATTAGCAAAAAAAGTACAATTTCTAAAAGGGATCATATTCATTGTAGGGGTAATCTTAGGCTATGTATTTAAATTTAGTGGAAAAAAGGCCTTAGTTTAAAATCATTTCACTTCCAAAATTTTAATCAAAACACAGGGAAATGCTTGTATAATAAAACAACAGAGACTGACAGAGTGCAATAGTGACAGACTAACGAGCAATGCCTGCTAGCCTGCTGATAATATGAGTAGGTACGTACTAGGGTTGCCGTTTAATACGAATTTCAGTATCGATAATCGGACCAGTTAAATCGATTATCGATCGCGATAATCGATTTAAAAAAATATAGATAATCGATAATCAAATAAAAATTAGGCCTTAACTTGCTCGCATACCGACGCGGACCGTACCTTTTGCGAGTGCATCCTTTTGTTTCTTCTATTTGCTCAGAACAGGGTTTTTCCACGCTAGCAACGTCTTTCACGAGCTCTCCGCGTCACCCCTTTCGTCCCTATCTTCGTCTCGATTAGCCAAGTTGCATAAATATGAGACGTTAAGCTATATCCAATCAATCCCCCTCCCCCCCCCCCCCCCAAGCGTCTGACGAGAGAGAGAGAGCAAGCTACGTGGAGTAGACAGACCGCGCTATGCTACCCGGCTTGAGTGTTGTCTTTGTGAAGGTCGTTCTTCTTGGAAATCGTGGTTCTGTGAAGTTTCATTTCAGCTTTTGTTGAGAATGTCGTTCATTCATTTACGAGATATTATCAGTTTAACTATTCAATGCTCCGATATTTATTACGCGACGAGATGAATTGTTGGACATTAGTTTGGAAGACGACGTAATATTGGTGTGAGAGAACTGATAAGATAATATTATCGTAGCACTACAGAAAGAAGAAAAGCGATTACGAGTTGGCGTGGAGTGGGGAGGAATGCATCTCAATAAAATACTTGTTGACCTTGCTTGGCCGTGACGCGCCGAGGTTGAGCAATCAGCGCCTGATCGGCGCGGGAATGCAGCCGCCCGAGCCGGCCCGTAATACACACGCGTCATGCTGGTGGCCGACTGCAGCAGTGCAGGCGCTTCGTACTTCACAGCTTACGCGTGTTGTAGATCTCACAGTGGACGCATTTTTCACGGAATAAAGCGATAAATGTCTTGACTGGTACTATTTTACAAAGTTCTGCAGAGCGGGCGGTACATTACAAAATTTCGGGCAGGCGAGCTATTCGATTATCGATATAACGATAATCGATTCTGGAAGACTGAATCGATTATCGATCGTTTCAGGAAATAATCGTATCGATCGATATATTGATTATCAAACGGCAACCCTAGTACGTACCTTATGTCGCCTTGCAGGTACTAATTTGCTGCCTGCCTTGGTCAAGCCCCCGTAAAAAGGATTGTATTGACACCAGACACCAGCATTTTTCAATAACGCAAATGATAAAGATTTTAACTTCTGATGAATTCTGGTAGAAATGAAGAAGTAAACTGTAGACTTAAATTCAAAATTTGAAATCGAAGCTAAAATCCTATTGAGTCTAATTAACTAAAAACTACCTAGGTAGGCCTACCGTACCTATTAGTCAAGAATTTTTCTCCAACAGCGCTGATAATAAATAGTTCTCTCTTCCCTCCCCGCCCCCCCCTCTTCCTTGTTGATCAAATGACCTGGAAAGCAAGTGCAGTTACTTTTTGCAGTAGGCCTCTTACCTAATTTATATTTTGATTCCATAGGCCTATCTATAGGTTATCATTTTATATTGTATTTTAACTGTATAAATGAAATGTACCGGTCCGGTATTTGAAATATTGAACATTTCTTGTATTTGTATGGCTGGTTTCAGAGACAGCTGTAAACCTTTATTTAAGAAAATAAAAATTCTCCCTATGCCTTGCACATACATTTATGAAGTCATTACTTTTGTACACTGTAATTTAGAACAATTCAAAAAGAACTCGGATGCTCACCACCTTAATACAAGAAACAAGAACCAATTACGGATACAACAATGTAACTTGACAATGCGCCAGAAAGGTCTTGCTTGTGAGGGAATAAAACTGTACAATTGCTTGCCTGAGGGGTTAAAGGAAATAAGAGACGTAGACCGGTTTAAAAGTAAACTTAAAGAATTTCTTCTGGATAAATGTTACTATACAGTGCAAGAATATACATCCTGCTGAATTCTACTGTTTAGTTGACTGATGTATTGTACATAATTGATTTTCTACCGCACCTTAATGTTATTTGATATTCTGTCTATCTTAAACTATGTTTTTATATTTTTGCCATGCAATGTGTATATTGTATTTTTATATCTGGACATGTGATAGGCTATATATGTTTTGTTTTGTGTAACCTATTAACTATTTAACGAATTGGGCCCAAGTGTCCAACAAATAATTGTAGCTTATCTTTTATCTTACACCCTATTTAACTGCTGTATAATATATAATATGAAACTTGACAACTCGAATGTTCTAATATACTATGTATACCAAAAGAATTTTAAAGAGACTAATAAAATGACTATGACTATGACTATGACTATATATGTTGTGAGTTGTGTGTTCCACATAGTAGGTCAGTTGGCAGAATAAATTGAAATAAATAGGCAATTAAATAAACTAGGGAAACGCCAAAGTCGTTGTTAGACGAGTGAGTGAGCCATGTGTTGAGTACCCGGTAACATTCCTTTTCTTCCCCCTACCTTAGGCCTCCCTAGCCTATCATAGGCTACAGTGGAGCATTATGGCCTAAACTATGACCTAAACTTAAATACCCTATTATTTATACGAATATTTTAATCAAACTTAAATGCAAATGTTCCCGCGTACTCAACACATGACTCTCTCACTCGTCTAACAACGACTTTGGCGTTTCCCTAGTCGAGTTGGCTAAAGCGCCCTTATAGCCGAAATGTGTGAAACGTGGGTTCAATGGTCGGGAAAGATTTTGTAATTTCTGGTTCTGGATTGTATTTTTATTTTGAAATGCATATAACGCAGTGTAGTCCATCATCTGTGGCAATACTATGGAAAACATGGCCAGTACGAAATACGTGAAAATATTGCAAGTTTTACTCAATCCTTCGAGCGGAATTTGGGGGTACCTTGTCGTCCTACATTCGATTAACCTTGGACACGGCATTTCACAGCCAGGTAAATAACAAACAAAAAATATTATTTCAAAATGAAACCATTGTCGTTAAAACAATTCCTATGCCTTTCAACGTATTTTTCAGTTTTTTATTTCTTGCAGGTTTAAATCGCAACAGATTGTACTCATTTTGTTAGCAGTTCTCAGTTACCTGGTCACGGATGTCTGTTTAAAATTTCAGCTAAGTCTATTTGGCCGTTCGGCCGTATGGGACTGGACAGACAGACATTTAACATTTAACATTTAACATTTAACATTTAACATACAGAATTAATCACGACCAAGGACCGATCGAGTAGCGTTGTAGACTACGTTCGCTGCGCTCACTCGTCTAATAAATAAATAAATACGTATTTAGAGTCTAACCACTCAGTCACACAACTGATTTTCAGTGGGGGACAGTAGGCCTAAACCAAAGTGACCAAGCCAACCCTGTAGGCCCCGACGCAATCGACGAGTGAACGATAACCAACCAAAGATCAATATTTTTAATAGGCAATTAAGGGGTAATGTGGGTAATTGGAAACACTTTGTTTTTAAACTTTGACCTTAGCCTATTTGTAGGCTAGGGCAGCGGTTCTCAACCTTTTTTCCGCTGCGACACACATAAGTGAGTACGTTCCCCTAGGCGACACACCTACGTGGGTGTACCCACATTTCAACGAAATAATATTTAACCAGCTTAAATAAACCTTCTATATTGTTTCATTTTGCAAGTTACAACACATCAACGTAACTTACCAATGTGTGCCAATGTTACCATGTGCAAATGTCACGTGCTTCCTCATCAGTAATGGCCGGTTACCTGGGACTGATGTAGGGCCTAATTTAGACAGTTTCTCAATACGAGGGTGAATACAGTCGAGCCCACTTATAACAAACTTGACAAAAACTGACATTTACTTTGTTAAAAAAGAACTTTGTTAAAACAGAGTCACTTTACATGTATTTTTAATTAACCAGCTTTAAAATTACTTTGTTAAATCCATAACTTTGTTAAAAGAGAGTTCTTTATAAGTGGGCTCGACTGTAGTAGACAAACTGACGCGCATCTCACTATCAACATCAAGGAGTCTCGATCTGTTCTTTGACTGGATTGTTTTTAAAGTTGAGAAAGCTGCCTGCACAGGTATGAATTGGAGAAGGGGAGTAAAACACACAGAGGCTTGTCCAGAATGCAGGGTACTCATTTTGAATTGATCCCAAATGAATTGAGAGAGATCGCTTGAAATCTTGAATTTAGAATGGTATCTGAAGTAAATTCAATCAAATATTCTTTTTTCTTTTTGTGGATTGGCCAACGTTAGGTCTGATATGTCGTTTGATGTGTTCACCAGAAACTGCAAATGGAGTGATAACTCATTCTTTTACTTTTGTTGAAAAGGAAGGAAAGTATTTCTTCAAACCCTCATGCAGGTCAAGTGTTAAAATTATATATATTTAACACTAGTTTTTTCCGAAAAACAAGTTTGGTAAGGTAGCACCAAGAATGCATAGCGATATTTACGTTTTCACTCACGCGCTCGACCCAGCACCTCCACAAAAATCATGTTTTATAATACTCAATTTCGAGTAGGGGCCTACCAAATACTCGACTAGACTTGAATTTTCGGGTACTCGCACACCCCTAGTTGTCACTCACTTTCTATTCACCCTTAGAACTTGGGCGGTATATAACGTTCATGTTAGTGGTGTACATCAATAGACTTCGAATAAATAAACAAAATATTTGTGACACACCTCACAACTGATTGCGACACAGTGGTTGAGAACCGCTGGGCTAGGGTTATTGATAGGAGAGAAAAAATGTAAGGGGCAAAATTGTGCATTGGGATGTAAACTAAATCATGACACCAAGAAGAATTTCATGGAAGAATATTATTGTATGGTATTTTTAATGCTTTTTTTAAAACTCAAATTTGTTTCCAATTACCCCGGATATTGGGGTAAATGGAAACAGCCATGGTACTGGTACCACTCATAGACCCATAAGGAAACTAAAAGGGTAGGCCCTAATTGGAAACAAAGCATTTTAAGCTGTGATTCTAGCAGTAGGCCTAACACAAAGAAATAATACATTATTATGATACAAACTGTAGATTCTGTGTTTATTTAAATATAACTTTCCATCGTAATGCAGAATTGCAAGGAAAACCTCAAAAGCAACACTATCATGAAAATAGGGCTGTTGTATTAAAAAAAGGTATTTTGTATTTAAATAGCAATGCAATTAGCAATTAAAATTTAATTTACAAAAACTACGTCAATATATAAGTAAATTACCAACAAAAACAAAACATGCATCGATTGGGAAAATGAGAACGTTACTGTGGTTTTTTGGATTTCTTGTGATTTTGAAAAAAAAAAAAAATTAAATTGCACATCTTTTCAATGGCATCTTGGTGTGGGTCCAAGACAAAGTCCACAGTGCCACTTATCTTTATTGGACCAGCAAATATGTTACCTATTAATACCGAATTGTGGTCATCTCTTCGAGGGTATCTTTCCTTCCAAAACATGATAATCTGAAGCCTAAGTAAGAAGGCTGTGTAGTCAGACACTGTTGTGAAACCAAACATTTAAATGTGTTTCCATTTAATACTGAAATTTGTCCATAGCTTAACATGGATCTTTTGGCTTTGTTTCCAATTTCCCTGTGAGTTTCCAATTACATCAAATTCATGTTTCCAATTATGTACCCCCAAGTATGAGATAATAGGGGAATTGGAAACATTGCTTATCAGGAGAAACTATGGTAATTATCTAAATTTCACCTGTAGGCCTACCATATTGTTGACTAGTGTTACAATGTATCTTAATTCTTAATTAATTTCCATCCAAGAATAAATTTCTTAAAAACAAAATAAGGACCATAACAGGGGCAATTTTGAGATGTGTTTCAAATTGAAACAAGTTTTTTGTTTAGAGGTTGGTTGCATTGTGTATGACATGCACATTATCTAACAGAAGAAGCTGTAACTACTTGCACATTTTCCATAATAGTTTGGACCATGCTATCTAATTTTTTTATTTTTATTTGAACTTCACATACAGACGTTATAAAGGGCGTTTCCAATTACCCCATTTCCAATTACACACATTACCCCTAGCAATCAGTGGTATGGACAGTGCGAACACCCGTGGATTAACACCAGAATCAACAAGGCCGATTCAGAACAACTTTAAATTTATTATGTGCCTCGTTGCTAGGACGGCTCCAAAGTCACCGTTTACTGAACTTACAAATTCCTAAGACAAGAATCGATGGACTTAAGTCCAACCCTGCCAACCCAGAAGTTAAAAAACTTCTGACTTTAGCGGGAATCGAACCCTAGACCTTCTGCATTGGAAGCAGGTAAGCTTACCACAAGACCAACGAGCCACAAACAAATTGAAACAAACTGACAGTTCTAATTTCCACAATTCACATGGATTTTAAAATAATAATAAATAGAAAACTGAAGTGATAGGTGTCCCACCAGTCGATTACCAACTCATGTGAACCTCAACATATTCTCAACATGTAATAGAAATAACTGAACCTCTCTAGCTAGGGTCCTACATCAACATATTTTCTAATGTTACCTTGGGTCTGGTTGGATAGTGATGTGCCGGTTATGTCATCAGGCAAGTCTCGAGTTGTTGTTAGTTCAGTGTTGCTGTCATCATCTTCTCTTATTGGCTGAGGTGATTTGGAGGTGGACCGGCACCCAGCGAGAGCCAAGGGGGTTTCATGCCAGCTCTAGCTTGACAGGCTTCGATGTTATCAGCCCGGGCGTCGGAAGGACGGTGAACCAAGGGCGAGTGTTAGGCAACGGGATATATATCTGTGGCTTAACATCTGGTCGTCCGTGCCAGCTGCCCCCAGGCGAGATCACCTGAAGAAGAGGGGTGACCATTCCTTCAGCTTCTACTTGACAAGCCCCTATGCGCGCTCCGAGATTCACAAAACACGGCTGAATGTTGAACTTTGAATCGGACTCCAGTTCAAGTGGGTCACATAGATCATTATTTTCTTGACGTAGAACAAATGTATCCACTTCGAATCTAATTGAGGAAGGATTTAAACAAGTGCTTGTTTGTGTTTGTGGTCTAAGACTACGTCTATCGGGTTTAAGAGGGCTTGAAGGTATTGGTATATCGTCAGCTAGTGGATCTAATGCTAAACTGGTGTTAGGAGTGTGAGACCAAACAGGCTTGATACAATTGTTAGAACCTATTAGAGGATTATAAAGGTTGCGAAGGCTCACTGATAAAGTGCTACTAGGCAATTCTAAAAGAGGGTCAATAATCTCAGACTTAACATGTCGAGTAGTTAGAATAGTTTCAGCATTGGCAGCACTCTGTTCTTCAAGTGAGTCACAGGGGGAGTCGCATGGTTCTGTTTTCACACGACGCAGCTCTAAGTGTGGTCCCTGGTTGACAGAGGACTTGCAATGATCTTGTTGAAAGGGATAACTTGCTTCTGCCTCAATAAGCCGAGGATGCTCAACTGATCGAACAGGTTCATGAGGAGTGGATGAATTACGGCCCGGGCAACTGAAAGACTGTTTCCGAAGAGAATCGAAAACCTCTGCTTTCACTGGCAACTGGGTTAGGCCTACTTTTACATCAGTAGAACATGGGCCTATTTAAAGGTGAATGTAAGAACAAAGGGTCATCTTTCTCAGACTTAACTAGATACGTCTGTTCTATTAGTTCCTCCTCATTGGGTGATTCTAAAGATGAAGTAACTAAGACAGGGTCATTGTCTGCACCAGTCTTCTCCAGGCATGGTTCAACATGTGATGGAAGCTCGTAGGCGGAGTCGCAAACCTCTTGTTTTATTGGTGGTGTTTCCGCAGACTCGAACCAGGGTGTTGCTCCGGGGCGAGGATTAAACACAGTCACCTTCCGATGTGTGAGCCCTGATGATTGGCTCTGCATTGTGAGGCAGTATCTGAAAGAATAAAGTTTTATACTGTTAATCAACACCTACCATAGGCCTGGTAGGCCTACTGCTACTACTTTGTTTCAACATAATTTTAAAGATGTAATTGGCAGTGATCTCCCTAGGGCTGTATAGCCGGGCAGCCTGCTCAGCAATGAACCATTATTGCCCGGGATAGTTTTTACGGCTATAAACAAAAAATTAAAAAAAAAAAATAATGTTAATTTTTGGTCTGAAATGTACGGTAGCTAGTTTAAAGTTCATTATATTTATGTGCCTTAATTACGGGCAGTAAGGATGTGCGAACGTTGTTCAAACGGTAAAAAATTTCAAATTTAAGTTCAAGTGATAAAAAGTTCAAAGCTCAAAAAAAAGGTTGATATAAAAAAAATTGTAGTGGTGTGCAGTCAGTTTTTATTTGAAATGTAAAAAAATGGTTCTCAGTTTACACGGACAAATTTATAAACAAAAAAATTGGATGGTGGAGGTGCCGGTCAAGACTTATCACTATTTTACCTATTATAACTGTCGCCTAACGCATAATAAAAATTTTCCTAAATATAATTTTATCAAAATAACAGACATAGTTTATCAATTATTATCATTTAACATTGACAAAACTTTTTTTTATTTATTTTTCGGTCGAGCGATACGCCCAATATAGACGTTTAAAGTGAAATTTATAACGTATACATCCCGGACATATTCCTGCTCATAGTTTTTGGGTTGGAAGGCTCATTTTTGTTCCTATGTGTAACACATACTCTTGCCTACAAACTAATATACTTGGAAAACTTTCCCGTTCATATCTCGCACGGTACACATTTTTTTGGTACAAATACTAACTTTGTACCGGGAGAAGAAAAAAATCGTACCGTGCAAGATAGCCTATTAACGAAAACATTTTCCCACTCCACCACGTGTGCCACCCCATCCAATCAGAAGACACCGCCATGGAGAAGTGTTCGGCTGAGGAAAACAAACTAATCAGCCTCAGTTCTCATGAATATGTTACCCACAGAGGTAACGAAACGTCGAGGCACGTATAATGTTTACTCGCGAGTCGCGACGCGGCGAAATAACCCAAAACTCATACACGTTTGATTTATTATTATTTATTGTTATTATTTTTATTATTATTATTTATTATTATTATTATTTATTGTTATTATTTTTATTATTATTATTATTAATATAAGGTTTTTAAGCATAGGGGAAATTCCATGTCAAATCAACCAGGCCATTTCCATGACCATCTCCGATTTTGATGAAACTTGGCAAATTTACTCTTACTAACATGTATATTGATTGTGGAAAATTTTGTATTTCTGACGCGCTTAGTTTTCGAGTAACGCCCCGCTCAAAAACTCAAATTTAGCGACGCCGAGCGGCGTACCTGAATTCGTAAGTTTTGAACCGTTGGACATAAAAGGCTAATTGTTTTTTTAAATTAAAGAGCTTTTTATTGGCAATTGAATTTATATGTATTTGAATGCATTCCTAATTGTGAAACCATGTAAAAAATCGAAATTTGTTTTTAAACCTACCCTACGAGAAAAAGTATCTCTGAAATTAAAAAAAAAAAAAACGTGTTTTTGTTTAGATGTTTTTTACATGATATTTTACACGATACTTTGGCTACAGCAAAGAGATTGTATCAAAAGTACAGTGGGTTATCAATAAAATGTGAAGTTATAGTAGAGAATTTGGTTTTGGACCATATTTATTAATTAAGTAAATAATTAACATTACATTTAGTATGGAGATAAAATCCAATGTCCCGTCCGCATCTCACAACGAAAATTTGATTAATTCCATATAGGTCTTAAACTTATTGATTTAATTTCCAATCTTCAGTATGTTGTTTGTGAAGAGTTATATTTAGCAATATCCAAACAGACTAAAAAAAAGTTTAAACATTTCAGAGAATTTGTCTGATAATGTTGATTTAAAACATGAACTTTGTGCGTCCCATCCGCATCCCATGCAAATCATTTTTTTAAATCAATCAATGTTTTTTTCTCCTAATTATAATCCTAATTTTCAGCTTTAGGGGTGTTTGAACATTAGAAAAAGTATATTGACACTTATGTTTAGGATATTTGTCACACTTTAATGAATATTATAAGTTTCTAAATGTCCCGTCCGCAACCTGCCAGTTAGTGGAGAATGACCCTGCATTCAAATACACATTTAAATTAAATTGCCAATAAAATGCTCTTTAATTTTAAAAAAAAATTAGCCTTTTACGTCCAACGGTTTAAAACTTACCAATTACGGTACGCCACTCGGCGTCGCCAAATTTGAGTTTTTGACCGGGGTGTTACTCGAAAACTAAGCGCGTCAGGAATACAAAATTTTCTACGATCAATCTACATGTTAGTAAGAGTAGATTTGCCAAGTTTCATCAAAATTGCAGATGGTCAAGTTTTATTTCAGGCTTGGCTTGGTTGATTTGACATGGAATGACCCATAGGCCTAAGCCCGCTTAAAGGACATAGCCTATTATCCCCGACTGGGGCCCCAGTCGTGGCAAACTTTTATGACAACTGCTATGAATCAATAATAATTATTAATATTAAAACATAGACCTACGATTTTTTGATAGGATATTGCTTAACGTCTCATATTTATGCAACTTAGCGGCCTAATCGAGACAAAGGGAGGGACGTAAGGGGTGACGCGGGGGGACAAGGGGTGGACAGGCCTGTGCTGGTCAGAACCAGAACAAGCGTATGGGGAGGGCAGGGGTTCCCCCACATCGTAGTCGTCTCCGTCTGTGTCATCATCCGTCCGTGTTGTCATTGTCGTCGCCGTCGGGGAGGTAGTCAAAGGGAAGGGGAAAGTCCCCGACGACGACACAGAGCTCGCCATTAGTTTCAGGGAGAAAAACTCCCCTAATCACGGGCCAAACCACGAGAAGGTTGCGAGTTGGAATTTGATGGCCCATAGGCCTACAAGCTTTGGAGCTCTCACTACTTTTCCCAGTTGAAGGGCCCCAACTGAAAAAGTAGGCCTACCTAGGGAACTTCGAGTTTTAGTGGCCTAGGCCCACCATAAATTGTGTCTTAAGGTCGATGCACAATTGCCCGGGAACAAGAACGGGAAGACACTTAACGTTAAAGGGGTATTTAACCGCTAAACTAAAAAATTATATATTTTTCATTTAGGCTAGAACTAGTAATGAATTTAGCAATTTACAGAAAAATTATTGGGGCCACCATGATCTCCCAAAAAATTATCAAACATGACATTTTTCGAGCTAGGTCCCATCGGCAAAAATCTTCCATAAGAAATAACATGTGGACGATCTTTAAATGCCCCGTGACCTTGGAGGATTTTGATCAAAAAAAAAATATTGGCCATTATTGACGTACTCTACAGCCTTTTCTGTAAATTCTCTATATTTTGTTTTGTAATTTGGGCAAGTAGTTTGGTAAAAATATGATGATTACCAAGATATTTTTGCGTGTTTGAGGATATATTTGGGCACAGTTTCAAGACTCGATGTAAAAAATGGGCATTTTAGATTGGTACGATGATCTAGGCCTAGTATCTATGTGGACCAAAAAAGAAGTAGGCCCTAGGTTAAAGCCGATTTAAGAAATTTCCCAAAACACCAATTTTCCCAAATTTCTGGATAAAAAAATTGAAAAATTGATGTTAAATCACAGTTACAAGATATAATTTTTTAAGCTGTCATTTTAGTGGGTACTTGTTCATTAACGGGACTCCCTCCAAAAAATGTAAAAATCCAGTAAAAACATTTCAATAGAGTACATTCTATCTACTCCATCTGAGTCTCAGGAGGTCAGGAAAACACAATTATTTCGAACAAAGCCTCGAAAACATCCTTTTAGGCTACATACTTTGCGCCAGGAGTGACACGGCCTACGCCAACATACTCCACCTAAGTTACAAAACCTTTAACGTTGCTATTTTAAATATAAAGAACTGTCAATGGAAAAGTACTTTCGTTTAAAATTGCGACGTTAAAGGTTTTGAAGGTTCATTTGGTGTCCATGAACGTCAATGTCAGCTGCACGGCGACGACTGCTCTCATGTAGGCCTACGCATTCCAATGGACTGTACTCGCCTGAGTAACGTTGAACGTGTGAGTCAAGTTCACTGTCAGAGTCATATTCAACTCCTCGCAAGTTGTAATTATTTATTGTAAACAGAAATAAGTAAAAAAACGACGATGGGAGGGACCAATTAACAAACAATTGAGGGGGGTTCCGTCAATGAACAAGTAGGGCCTACCTTTTAGGGTAGTATTGTGCTAGCTATGGCTAGATCATGTGGTAAAAAATAATTTTTTTGAGTTAATAGCCCCTTTAAGGGCTTCGATATCGATGCACAACAGCCCGTTTGATTGATTGATTGATTGGATATTGCTTTTCGTATGGCCTATTAATGCACTTTGGCTTTTCGAGACGATGAGTGGTGATAGATGAGGATGAAGTATGAACAGAAGGGAGGAAAGGAAACCTGGTTCCGGTACGTAGCCTACTCCTTACAAAAAATGCCAAGGGGACCAACGGCTTAACGTCCCATCCGAAAGGACGGTGTAACCTTGACAGTCATGTAGGCTAGGCTAGGTTCCTTACTAACCCAGACTTCCGAGCAGACGTAGAGAAGAACGAAGCCGTTACACTAGCTCTCGAACCCTCCATCTGCTCTAACCAGCGATATAGGCTAAGCGAGTTTCAGGGCAGAGCGTTCCGTTCACCCACTCTACCCCTGACCTCGCCCGAGTTTGCTTAACTTCGGTGATCTAGTGTGAACCGGTTTAAAAACTACCTTGGCTAAACTGCTGGCTACACACACAACAGCCCGTGAAGTAAGCCGACGGGAACAAATCAAAAAGGCCTAAATAGCCTAAGTGTGTTAATTATATTTTGTTGTTCCGCATAGGCCTAGGCCGAAAATTTTATTTATTTTGCATAGGGCCTATTAGGCCTAGGCCTAAATGTGTATAAACCATCAATCGGCTGATACCGGTACTCGATTCAAATTGGTTCCGTTCTGGTGTACTTCCTAATGTCGGTCTGGGCATACGGAACGGGAACGTTACTACGGAAAGTTTAAACTTGGCGAAGTTCCTGTTCTCGTTCCCGGGATACGGTAAGGGGAAGCTTTATTGTGCATCGTTACCGGTACGTAAGTTAACATGAGATTAAACTTTCTTCCCGTTCCCGGGTAATTGTGCATCGGCCTTTAGGCCTAGGCCTTCCTAGCTTGCCTAGAGCAAAGCTATCCGAGAGGACTAGGCCCTACGCGCCTGCCGCCTAGG
>JAMZAV010017385.1:0-11844 GCA_024449915.1 Sweltsa coloradensis | reverse complement strand
CTTTACAGAGTCAGTTTGTATCTCATAAACATCACATATATATATATTAGTTGATTGTTTAACACTGTGTACACCCTGGATCAGAAGTAAGTCAAGGGCTGGGTATGGTAGATACAATAAGACCCCGTGATTTCCTCACGGCCGATGGTGTAAAACACAAGATACGGAATTAGAGCGAGCGAAAACCAAAACAGAATATGATATTATAAAAGTGTGTTGGAGGAGACAGAGTTTAGGTAGGATTTGAGGCATAAAAGAGGCAGTGAATTTTATAGGGCATCTAGGGTTTTCTTGAATGGGGAGAAAGTAATGCTTTCCTTTAGAGGGAATTTATGAGAGTAGGGGGGGATCACAATCAAAAACTTAAGACAAATTATTGCAGCAAGTTGGAAAGTTTTCCTTCATAAACTGAAAAGTATCTGATTGAATATTACGTGTTGCCAAGATTTGTACATGGTGGCTGGAAAAATAGAAGGAAGTAAAAGAAAGAAATGCCAAGGATGAGATGGAATGACACCAACAAGGAAAAAGAAAGATGTGGAAGAGATGACGACTGTGGGATGATGGAAAGAAGAAGAACATTGTACTAAGATCACAGTAGAGAAGAGGGTATGAATTCAATACCAAGACAGGCAAGACTATCTAATGTTTTAAATTAGGGTGTGATTTATAAAACCAATATCCAGAAATCATTTGTCGAAATTTTATTTTGTATTTTGAAAGCTGTGCCAAATAACGTTAACAAAATGAATGGCTCATTGTGAGGTAAAGTGAGTTTTTCAAACAATGGATTGAAGTTGTAGTTGGGGTATATTTATAACCTTTCTTTCAGACATCTTTTAGCAATTTTGCAAGGAATCTTTAAGAAATTATTCCGAGGTACGCAGGCAAGGCAGTCAAGTCAAGGCAATCATAGCCTTGACATAAATACCTGAGGCAGAGTGGTGAGTTCTTCAGGTAGAGTATAATGTCCTCGCCTCGTGGCTATAGTCACCAGTCTCCATGGTCATGATAGTGAAGGAGTATAATAATATAATAATAATAATTTTAAAACGGTTATTTTAGATGATGGAATGATGATGTCAATGATGATGTTGTTGTCAATGTTGACGGAAAGACTGGTTTGCGTACTGGGGGGCCCCGCCCCCCCAACCCCCGGCCGGGGCTGCCGCCCCTGGACCCCGCTCCTACACGACTATTCCGCGACAGTTCGTTTTCCGCCAAAAGTAGTTGATTGCACATACTGTGATGGGTAAAACTAGACATTTTGAGCTAAAATAATTAGTGTGCCGTTTCGCATTCAAATGTAACACGTAAAGGGAATGAAATGGGTGAAAAACGAGAACCAAAAGTAGAGCTGGACCGATTCCACTTTTTTGCCGATGCCGATTCCGATGCGATTCCAATTATTTAACGATTCTTCACCGATTCTTAGCGATGCCGATTCTTTTTTTTAAAATGGCAAGGAATAATTAATAATTCCCTATAGTAGTTGATTTCATAGGATGTGTGAACAGCAGAACAGCAGTGAAATGAGCAGCAATGAGAATCCTGCTTAAATTTCGAGGGAGATTTGTGATCAAGCAAATATCGAGATTGAGCGATCAACATATAATGAAAAATGTTTAAAAATTCACCATCATTAGGTCTAGGCCCTACCTAATACCTATTATACATTTTCCGTGTGCAAGCTCAAAAACCAGGCATTTTGGAAAAGCCATCTCCAGAAGTAGGCTTAGCCTAGGCTAGGGCCTAGGTTCCCTGGCTTAGTATATCTCATAATAATAATATTACAAATATCAAATATAGCGCATTGGGATTCTTAGGATATAGGCCTAGCCTATTTTTAATCATGTGGGGAAAACGTTTTAGGGGTAGGGGTAGGTCTAGGCCCTAAGCCTTAGGCTAGATCTAGGGCCTAGGCTAAACCAACCAACACGACATCACTTTCCGAAAAAAATCAGCCAAACCTGAAGACAACATCAAAATCAACATTAATAATAGTTTCTTATGATCTTAAACTGTTATAAAAAATAGGCCTTGGCCTAGGCCTACGCGTCTTGGTAAGGTCGGCCTAGGCCTGTAGGGGCCTAGGCCTAGGGCCTAGCCTAGGCTTACGGGATACACTTGGACCAATATCCCCATCACTTCCCGATGAAAAATCATTACAAGATCGATGAAATAAAGCGGCAATGCCACTTTCATAGCCAAACACTGAGACAATACATCAAAATCAACATTAGTAGGCCTAGGCCCTACCGGTTTCGCCCTAGGAATAGGCTAGGCCTAGGCCCTAGGCCCAGCCCTGGGCCTAGGCTGCTTTCGGGATACATTTGGACTGTTACTGTCCGATGAAAACTCATTAGTAGATCGATACAACTACGCGTCGATGTCATTATACTCTTTTTCACCTGCCGAAAATCCGCCAGCATCAACAATAAATAACTATTTCTTGCTATCTCAAGTGTCTAGCAAATACGCGTCCAGAAAAATCCGCCATTTAAGATTTTGCGAGTTCTGTGGAAAGTCGATTTGCGAGCAATTTCGACTATCGACCTTCGATTAATTCTTCCGCGCGCGAAATTCAAACAAAGAATCGGCATCGAAAATCTTGATCCAAGACTCGGAATCGGCGATTCTACCGATTCTACGAAGACTCGCCAAGTCTCAAGACTCGTATCGGAATCGGTCCAGCTCTAACCAAAAGACTACAATAGAATGGGTCCTAGGTAACCAATGTTGTGGCCTAGATGTACACGATTATACAATATTTAACCAATAAACAGAATTATATGATTCAAGATTTATCCAAAATATATAATTTAAACGTTTATGGGTGAAACGTGTACATGTACAGTATAGTACAGACACAGTTTTGTTGAAAATTACTCGAAAATTTAATACCCAATAAAGGTCGACTTGCTACAAGTCTAGGCCTAGTTGATGAACTGAACAAATTGGCTTGAATATCTGAAGGTTGCGCAGGTAGACTTGTTGTTGTTGTTGTTGTTGTTGTTGCAGTGCGAGAGTCGCTTGTTGCCGAGGAGACCTGGGAAACGAGGCGGAACAAGACGATCCGGAAGAGTGTACCTGTAGACAACAAGAGACGTGTTGTAATGTCGAGAGAGAAAATGTAATTTGCAATATCGTAAAATTTGACTACAGTTGTCGTATATATTTGTACAATACGAGGATAATTTATGTAATAAAAGTTGAAATAAATACCTAACCTGTGTAGATTATATTTTTGTATTTAATGTAATTGACTGTAGAATATTGCAATGTATTGTTTGATGAGATTTATTGAAAAAGTGTTTTTAGGAATCGAATCACAGTCGATTAGTAAATCAAAGTGTGTTTGTCTTTGTTTGTTTGATATATTTTTGATAAAATGATTTTTTGTTTTTAACAAGAAACCTGAAGACGGAATAAGTTGAAGTCATTTCCGAAACGTTGTAATTTATTATAATAAATAGAGTTTTTCCACTAAAAGTGTTTTTAAATATCATAATGAACTCTACTAACTTTAAAACTAAAAATCAAAGTGTGTCTAAAAAGTATCTAGCATGGTACAATTTAAAGTTTTAATCAAAGTTGAATGTTGGTCGAAATATGATGTTATTGACATACACAAACAAGACTAGAGTGGGAGGTAAATAAATTGTAAAATGTGTATAGAAATGAAACTAGACTAATTGAAAATTATTAAACATGACCTGGACACACAATACAAAAGTACATGCAGAGTCTAGTAGACCTCTAGTCGTAGATACTCAACATGGTTACGAGGAAGAAGAGACGAGAAGAATCTTGATCACTAGGCCCCGAGACGACACCTGTGGACAAGACCAATGCAAATGTAGTATAACCTACAAGTTTTATTGTATCGGGACACGAGTCGCGAATTGGCCAAGAAACACTAATCCAGAATAGAAATTATCTAGTGTCGTATCAAATTCAGATTTATATAAGGAAAGGGAGGGGTTGAATTTGGTATCGAAATGCAGCATATGGAAGAAAAAGGGTGCCTACTAGACATGGGACTAGGTACCACCTAAATGTATTGACAATGAAATATGAATAAACACCAATTTAAGGTTAAATTATTAATGTGCCATTTCCCTTTTAGATATACGTAAAGGGGATGAAATGGGCACAAGATAGACTAGCACCCTAGGTCTAGACGATAGTCCAAAGAGCCGCACGTAGCCTAGGATCTACTCAAGTAACGCGAGACTAGGTACTATACCGTCATGAATCAACATTTTAAGTTTTTATTTTGCTAGTGTCGATTGTAATAAAATGAACACTAATAGTGTGATCAAGGTGTTTTCTAAAACCAACTATAGTGAAATTGATACAGCAAAAAATTTGAAATTATTAGATTTTTTAATACAAAATTAAAAATAACTGGCTTCCGGGGGGTCTTATTTTTTAAAATTTTCATTAATTAATTAATATAAATATTAATTATGAGACACGATTTCAAAGGGGAAAAAATTTAGTCATGTTTTGGTTTTAAATTAGGAGCTTTTTTTTTACCAAGGCCTATGGGCCCCAAAAAAAAAAAAATACATTAAAAAAAAACATTGAAATATACTAAGTTAAGTTAAATAATGTTATTTGCTGATTTTTAGTTTTTAAACCAAAAGATCAACTTTAAAGAAAAAATTTCTTCTAACCAATGTTTAACAGTGTTCACAAAAGACGGGTAACTAAAATAATATATTTTTTTTCAATTTTAAATAATAAATTACAAAATTTTAAACACAAATAACAATAGGCGTAAAGATTTAGCAGGGGCAAAAAAGATACCAATTTAAAAATTTAAATTTTTAAATTTTTGTAATTAGAAATTGAAAATAACTGGCCCCAAAGCGAGGTTTAGTATTTAACTTTTAATTTTAATTAACTTTATTATTTAAATTTTAGTCCAAAAATTTCAAAGTGAAGAAAAATTTGTGTTTGGTATCATTAAAACATTTTTTCAATGTATTTTTTTTCTTTAGGTGAAAATGCTTTTAAATTTTAATCCCAACATGACAAATTAATTTGCCCCCTTAAAATTTGTGTCACATAATTAAACCCCAATTAATATAAATTAATTAATTAATATTAAATAGTGAGACCCATCGGGAGCCTTTTTTTTCAAATTTCTCATTAAAAAATCTAATAATGGAAAAATTTTTTATCTGGTAGGGTATCACTTTTTGCACTATATTTCCCCTAGTAATCTTTCCCCCACTATAAGGGATGGATGGGAAACAGGCCTACATGATGATGTGAAATGTTGCTACCCCTAGGCCTAACGAGCAACGTCAGCCCAAGACCATCCGACTTTTTTACGTTTATACGGAATCAAATTTGAAATAGTGATGATTTTTTAATTGGGAATATTGACGCAACCAATGCAAGGGCCCTTTTAGACCAGGCAGGATACTTTGGGGTTAGAAAGATGATGTGGGGCCCAAAAACTAAAAAAATGTCTAGGCCTGGGCGTCACATGGACGTAGAAAAAAAAATTAAAAAACACAACCACAATTATTTTTTTGAAAGACAATAAAATAAACCGGGTAGTAGCGTAAAAGTTGGTAAAATAAAAAGGTCACTTTACTAGAAAATAAATTTTTTAAAATAAAAATAGAAAAAATATAACAACCTTGAAAAAATAAAGTCATGACAAATGGCACGAGATTCGCCCCCGCCCTACACCCCTTTTTTAACAGGGTACCAACTGGAGAAAAATAAAAAAGTGAGCCAAAAAAATTTAAAATTGTTGAAAACACATGCGAAACTTTAAATGATATTTTTTTTACATTAAAACTATATTTTTTCGATTTTTGTTTTAAATTTTTTTGGGTTCAATTATTGTTTTTAAAAAAACCCTTTTTTTTTCCCAAAGCAGATTAATCGATTTGGGTTAAAATTTTATTATATGAAATTTAAAAAAAAAAAAATTTCCGAAAATGTAACAAAAATACATACAAAAACAAAAAACGAGTTATTTTTCTGGGAGCAAGAAAATTTTAAAGTCATCGCTTCGCTACCCCAATGAAAATAATAAAATAATACGAACTAAGAATTTAAGAATTGTTGTAAAATTTTAAGAAAATATTGAAAATCCCAAAACGCAATGCAAGGCCTTGTTACATTTCAGCTAATTTTTTACCCCTGTCACCCACAACTCATAAAAAAAAATATTGATTTTACTCTTCCCCACAAAAACCCCCGGCCTCGCCACCCTAATTACAACACAACAAACAAAAAAAATTTACAGTGGTACAAACTTTTTTGGAATAATTAAGCACAATTGGTGCATTATTTGTTTTAGATTTTGTTTTGGGAACCTAAAAGTATATGTATTATCGTCGATTTAAATTTTTTTAAAAAAACACTCAAATCGTAAATTTTTGCAAATGAAGAACCTTTAAGTAACAACACCCCCCCCCCCCCCCAAAAAACACATGACGCATTCGAGGAGGGATCGTGCTACAGATTTTAAAGTAACGACCGTCAGATAAAGCAAATCACGATCAGTCTGCGAGGGCGCGGGCTTTTTTTGGTTGAAAAGTATGGGCCCATGCATCAAAGTTATTTCAGCTCCAGAACATGACTATGATTTAAAAACCCGCCTTATGCGGGGGTGGTGACAATATTATTGTCTCCCCCTTTTTTTTATTTTATTGTTTTTTAAAACATTGTGCGTTATAGGTGCTAGAAAAGGGCAAAGCCCCATTTACATTCAAATATTAGCAACGTACAAATACTTTTCAATTAAAATTTAATTAAAATACGTACACATGATAGAACACAATGAGGCGTGTGTTGTAACCAATATGGGAACTATGTAAGTAATCATATTTGAGGCTTGTAGATAAAAAGGCAATCTCCAAAAAAAAGTTTTGTCACAAAAAAGAAAAAAAATGTTTCAAAATAGTTTATGCATATCATAGTATAAAGGGATATTTTACCTTAAGATTACCTTCTTGATGATAGATGAATGGGAAAAAAAAGTGTCTTTTGTTATTATGTTTAATTAGTATTTTAAAATTTTTGGGGGAAGCCCTTTTTTCATCTCAAAATGGGGAAACCCTGTTTGCATTTAAAATATTTTTTAATTTTTTGGGGAAAGCCGCTTTTTCATCTCAATCGGAGAAAATAAATCCCAAATTCAAGGTTTGTTGTCTTTTGTCATGGGTCACGTGATCATTTGGAGTGTTCTGATTGGGTGTCATGGAGAATGGGTTTGAATTTTAAACGGTTGTGGGAATGTGACTTTTAATCTAAATTATTTTCATTCTGCTTTTTTTAAAGGGAATGCCGATTAGAATTTGATGCTTTTTTTCAAGTTGTTGCTTCAAGCTTACGAACCCCAAGGGTATTACCTCAAAAAAATCACATTTTTGGAGATTACCGGTTTTGCATCTACAAGCCTCATTTCACAACTTACTTTCCTAGAATGGAAAGCCATGACATTTGTACGTCCCATCCCAGTGACAAATGACTCAAAACCAGGAATGTGTTGAGAAAACCAGAACGTCTGGGCGCCCTAGATGTAAACTTCATCACCATAGATTTCTTACAACTAGGCTGCTTCGCGACTGCTTTTTCCAGTCGCGTTTAGGATGAGCTTTTTTAAAAAAAATTTCTGGCCAATATTTCTACGTTTTTTAATGGGATTCATTTCTTTTTTATTACCAAATTTTTTCGTTAATTTAGAATAATTGATATTAAGTACTAATATTTGTTGCTATGGTCATACCCAATTAACAATATTATATGTAAAATTCAAAAAACCCCTCTGGGCCCGGGGGGAATTGCCCGAGCATGGCTCTGCTAAACGTACAAAGGGGATTCAAGAGAAAAAGTTCCCCCCCTCGCACACGCTAGTAAGAGCGGATATATGTCCCGATAAAAAAAGAGGGAGTCGGCAATCGTCGTCGGGGAAAATCCCCTTCCCTTTCGACCCTTCCCCACGACGATGACGACCGCGACGTGAGAAACCCCCCTTCCTCCCCTTACTTGTGGCTGGTTCTGACCCCCATATCCCCTAGGCTAGAGTGGTGCATTATGACCTAACGGTTGACGCGTCCTTGATCCAAATAAACCAAAAAAAAATCAAGGCCCAAAGACATGCTTTTTGTACGCATTGTAGGTGATTGTTGTCAAGTTAAAAGGCTTATATTAAAACCTTTATTTTTATGAATTCATGCTAACTTTGCCCTTTTTTGTTTCAAATGTCACTACATCAACATAACCTTAATTTCGATGTAAAATATGAACGTTGTAGCCCCACCCGTTTGGTCAGAATCGGCCCAAAAATCCCGAAAATATTGCATTAAAAATAGGAGGAAAAAAGTAAAAGCACAATAATGTCCCCAAAATCGTAGAATATCTAAATCCAGTGATTTCAAACGTTTCCATAAAGATTCATCAAGATCAAAGTAGCCGTTTGCCCGGTCGCGAGCTATCAGGAAAATAACGCATTAAAAATCGTAAAAGTACAATATTCATGTGAAACATTTCTTCGATTGTACCAAAAACTCGGCAGATCTAAGTTCAGAGATTTCGAAAGTCCCCGCCGAGCGCGAACAAATTGACAAAAACAAATAACAAAAAACACCCTAGCTGTTTATTTTTATTTTTTGGGGGGTCCGCTTCGCTCATCCAACTAATGGACCACGTGACGAAAATACAAATAGTTTGTTCTACAGAGTATCCAGCTTTCTACTGCAAATAGTTTGTTCTACAGAGTATCCAGCTTTCTACTGCAAATAGTTTGTTCTACAGAGTATCCAGATTTCTACTGCAACAATCATGTTTTGACATTCTCACACACGTGTCGCATCTCCATAGACTTCCGCTTAGCAACAAAATACTAGCAAATATTTAATTTTATTGTGGCATAAACACTAGTTTGTAGATAGACTAAAATGTTTTCAAAATATTGTCGACACTATTTTGAAAAACACATTTAAAAAAATGTTAATATCACAGTGTGGCACTGGCCCTATATTAATTTTTCTGACAATTTAATACTGACCAGTTGTGTTAATTCAAAATTTCTGATGGTAAAAATTAACCTGAGAATTATGCTATGTTGCGCTGCATAATGCGCATATAACTACGTATTTCCTTAGCATCAATAGGTCACCAAGTGAGTGCTTAGTGCCTAGTGTAGGCCTACATGAGTGCAGTGATGATTCAACACGGCACGGCTTATCGGGCTCCTCCATGATCCAACGATATCTATGCATGGGGCTCCTCACAGTGAAGACACGACATTTGAGTATTATGCGGCGATGCCGAGATGTCACCAACTAACAGTCATATTTACACAAACCCAACAGTTCCATTTAAAAAAATATCGTATTATTAGACTAGGGAGCGCAGCGACTGCCTTACAATTCAAGTCAGATTTCAGATTTAGCACGCTTTATTAAACTTCATTCGAAAGGAATAGGGCCAGGATATTTGTGTAGAAAGTTAATAAACATAAAAGAAAATCATTATAACACTAGAAATAGGAAAAATATGATCATTCAAAGAAACAGCACTAAATTTGGAAATAACACTATTTTTGCAAAAGGGATGAGAATATTTAACAGGTTACCATTAGAAGTAAGAAACGTGCAAGAGATAAACAGATTTAGAGTTAATTTCTGTAAGACAGTTAAAGGATGCGGATGGAATAGAGATGTTACTGGTACTGAAGATTTCTAGACTAAACCAAGTTAATGTGATAAAATGAAAATGTGAGGTGGCCACAGGTAACCTATCTATTAGTGGTCATCTCAAATACCTAATATGAGACAGAAATTGTTCATTACATTCTATTCTAAGTCTAACATCTGTAGAACGTAGTATTGTAGGATATCTTAAGGGGAGCAGGAATGAAACATATCGTCAAAGTTGATTTTTTGAGTTGAATATGTTATATTGTTAATCACCATTAAATTAAAAAATGTACTAAATATTTTTTGTTTTATTTTTTATTTTTTGCAAAAATTTAATTTATTTATGTTGCTATGACAACCATCGTATATTAATGACTTAAAAATTAATGTATATAAAAAGAACGAGTACCGGTAAATTCTTTTAAATTCTTTTCAAAATTGTTAGCAAAAACTGTAATCTGCTGAATTAAAAAAAAATCATATCTTTTTGCTGAATACCCTCCCTAAAAATGGTACCGGAAATGTAAGTACTTCACATGAAGTACACCTTAAATATTAACTTTAACACCAGTTTACTCAAAACTATACTTTCTTAAACTACGGTACATATAAGTTAGGCAGTTTTGAAGCTAGAGCCTTGAAATTTTGAGGACTTCTTTATTGAGATATTTTTGACAAATAGTAGGAAGGAAATTTTGAAAAAATTATCGGGATAAAATTATAGCGCATGCTTAGGTCTAAAAATTGCCCAATTTTTTTTGACAATATATATATATATATGTCTAGAATATACAAATTAAAAAAAAAAAAAAATTCCTACTGTTTCTTACTATTGGCTTAAGCTACCCAAAAAAATCAAAATTTGTGTCTCTAAGTTAAATAGTGTTCGATTAAATGGTACCGGAAATCTGCAAATTTAACATGGGGAACATAGGCCGTTCCTGCTCCCCTTAAGAAAGTGACTTGCTTATTATTTTAATATTTGTGTAGCTGCCTAGTTAGTTGAAAAGTTGATAGTGTAAATTGTGAACATTTTAATGCTTTGAATGATTCAATGTAAATGCCAGACGCACAGTCTGGTCCATTTGAGGACTGAATTTAATGAACATGAAAAAGTAAATTGTATAATTATATGCTTGTGTATGTAAAACTAGGAAAACGCTTAAGTCCCGCCGCGTTGTTGGATGAGCGTAATTGGTGCATTGAGCTGCCATGTGTTATGCGGATTTTCTGTTCTGTGAAAAAATCATTACTAAGTTGAAGATTTTTTTTTAATTATTTAAAAATAAATAAAAAATAAACTTTAATTTTTAATCGATTCATAAAATTAAGGTTCTGTTAAAAAATCATTACAATCGGATAAAGCATGTAGGTGTTATAAGTCAAAGAATTGTTTTAAAAAAGAAAAACCACGTAAAATTGCGATTTTCATGAGAAATATTTTTTCGATTGCGCTCAAAAACGTGGCAGTTCTAAGTTCAGAGATTTCGAAGGTCTCAATAAAATTTCATCGCAATCGGAGTATCGGTTTTAGCCGGAATCGTGCTAACAAACAGACAAAAATATTTTATTATTAATTTTAGTAGTATTCAATGAAAGTATATAAAATTAATGTACATATGTGTATAAATAAAGTACTATATAATGTATAGTATATAAAATATATATAAATGGTACCATTAGTAGGCATCATTGAGGCTACTTATAAAATGGATTCTTAGTGTTACATTTTATTTTTAACAATATTATTATTAACTTATTTTTATAGGAATATTATACAAACTTGTGCTTTAAAATTACTTATTATAGAGCTATTTTATTAAACAAAAAGTAATATCCTAGTTGACCTAGGTGTAGAATATTGTGATTATGATTTTATAACATAGGATGGATATAAATAAGCGGAGCTTCCGTGATCCTATGCGTGTATGTGAGTGTGCGCGCCGAAAAGAAGCCGAATCGCTGAAACTATCGCGCTGAAATTTAAACAGACATCCGATTACAGTTTACTGAGAACTGCTCACAAAATGAGCAACATCCGTAGCGATTTAAACTTTCAAGAAATAATAAATTGCTAGATTGTAGATTCAATTAACGACAATGTTTTATCTGAAGAATCTTTTTTATTTCGCTTCACAAAAGTGAGCTACATCCTTCCATTGCTGGG
>JAMZAV010017384.1:0-11895 GCA_024449915.1 Sweltsa coloradensis | reverse complement strand
AATGTCTTAAGTCACTTTTCATGCACTCTCAATATATATTTACACATACACACTCACTATCACAATCATACCCTCAACTACATACAACACCACTTACACGTTTATGTTTATATTATTTGTATAGTCACTCATCTTTATGTAACTGACTTTATATTGTATTGTATTGTTCTGTTTTGTTATTACCCTATGTAATATTTGGTTAATTGCACTTGTGGGACATTGCGTCCTGTTGTAATGTAGCCACAAATAAATAAATACTATATATTAATTTGCTAACTTTTTTTTCAAACATAAACCAAAAAGTCTTCCAAATGTTTTTTTCTTTCCTGTGATGTGCACGCATAATATATATTATATTATCAGTCTGCGTCTGTTCCAGCAAGAACTACACTCAGATGATGTGGGCGGAGAATAGGCTTGTCGGCTGCGGCCGCTCGTTAGCTATATCAGGCAACGAAATGTTGTTCTGCAACTACGCACCTGGCGGGAACTTGGAAGGCCAGCCCGTCTACATCCAAGGCGAACCGTGCTCTCAGTGTCCGCACCAGACAAACTGTAGCGATGAATACCCGGGGCTTTGCACCAGTTTACCACCAGAAAGAGATGGAGCAAGTAAGAATCTTCTCTTCCCAAGGCGGAAATATCAGCCCCACGTTGGGAGCCTAATTGTATTTTTAATACGTTTTTTTTTTCACAAACCGGAACAAGTAAATGCAGCACATAAATAATCTATGGGTAGCAAAGCGCTAGACGCTCATCCTTTTATCCTCCACCCCCGAGCGCTAGTGTGCCGATTATAATTATCCTTGGTCTTGTAGTTAGTGTATCTGCTTCCAATGCAGAAGGTTAAGAGTTTGATTCCCTCTAAAGTCAGAAGTTTTTTGGATGAGCGTAGCGAGCGTAGCGAGCGAAGCGAAGATTCCATTTCACTACACTGGAAAAAAATCCGGATTTTTTTTTTGTATTTTTGTGTGTCTGTTATCACGATTCCGGCTAAACCGATACTCCGATTGTGATGAAATTTTATGGAGACCTTTGAAATCTCTTAACTTAGAGCTGCCACGTTTTTGAGCGCAATTGGGAAATTTTTTCTTATAAAAAACGCAATTTTACGATTTTTTTCGAATTTTAAAAAATTTCTTCGACTTATAACTCCTACATGCTTTATCCCATTGTAATGATTTTTTCACAGAACCTTTATTTTATGAATTAAGATATTTGTGTAAAATTTGAGCGTAATTGAAAAATTATTTCTCATGAAAATCGAAATTTTACGGGTTTTTTCATTTTTAAAACAATTCTTTGACTTATAACACCTACATGCTTTATCCTATTGTAATGATTTTTTCCACAGAACCTTAATTTTATGAATTAATTAATATATGTGTGTAAAATTTGAGCGCAATCGAATAACTATTTCTTATGAAAATTTCATTTTTACGATTTTTTTTATTTTTTAAAATTACGATTAATTAAAAAAATTAAGTTAATTTTTTTGTTAAATTTCATTTATTTAAAAAAATCTTCGACTAATTAATGTTTTTTTCACAGAACAACAGAAAATCCGCGTAACACATGCAACTCAGTGCACCATTACGCTCATTCAACAACGCGGCGGGTTTCCTAGTTTAACTTATGATTTGGACTTAAGTCCATCAGTTCTTGTCTTGGGAATTTTTAAACTGTGACTTTGGAGCCGTCCTAGCAACGAGGCACATAATAAATTTAGAGTTGTTCTGAATCGGCCTTGTTGATTCTGGCGTTTATCCATGGGTGTTCGCACTGTCCGTATCACTGATTGCTATATTTCCTATTAAAAATATTGATCTTTGGTTGGTTATCGTTCAATCGTCGATTGCGTCGGGGACTGCAAGGTTGGCTTGGTCACTTTGGTTTACTGTCCCCCACTGAAAATCAGTTGTGTGACTGAGTGGGTAAACTCTAAATACGGATTTTTATTTATTTATTATTTCTAAATAAAGAATTGATACTTCAGCGATTAACTATCAAAATTTTGTCTTTCAATGACTGAATCTGAAGGAAATCACATAAATGTGCGGTTACCATCATCAGACTTTAAGATGCAATGGATTATTTCAGTATGTTAAATCGAGTCTACTCGCATCGGTTAAATGAAATAAAATCTGCTTTAAATTATAATATAATTAAAGTGTTTGCCCTCTGCTTTGAAACAACTGGTACGGTACATTTAGATGGCTGTTTTCCCTCCTCAAGAAAGCTTCAATTTGGCACGCTCCCCACGGCCATCACAAAACGTATCTAAATAATCTACAACAACATTTTAAAGTTTTTCTAATGATTGGTAAAATGTGTTGATATTTCTTGTTGTTAAATTGTTTAATATATTTTATTGTTATAAGGTTGGTAGTCACCAAGTGTGTTTGGAGCTGTGCGCTTTTCTGCCATTTTCTTGACAAATTAAATTAATGAATTTGTTGAGGAAAATTAAATAAAAATGAAAGTAAACAAACACACAACTTATCTAAACACCTAATAATATATTATTCAATATTAAAATGTTTTATTATCTTCAGGAATATTAAGGAGGGTAGACAACAGAGTAAAGTCCATACCAAATGGGACCTGCCACCAGCATTAATACTTGTAATCTGTATAAAGAATTGAATAATAATCATAAATAAAAATACACAAAATGGAGATATGATTTTGACGAAAATATGACAAATCGACCAAACAAGATCGATGTAAATGTATGTAATTAGTCACCTTAACAAAGTGCTAGCTTGTGTTTCACCGGTAAATGTGTTTGCTGTTGTAGGTCGACCAAAAGCTGGACCCTACCATGACGTCATCGCAGTCGCGTTCTTGGTTTTGATCTTGACCTCGTTAGCGGTGTAGAAGACAACCCCTGAAGAACAACGTGAGCTAATACATTGTTCGTTCAGTCTGCTGGTGAGCTTGAGTTGTCAGCATGCATTGGTGTTTGCTTTGATTTCCCCTTGTACTTCATGTCTAGTGGTGTAATAAAATATTTTCACTGTGTGAACTCAAACTACTTCATTATTTGGGGCTCGTCTTATTGTATGCTAATTTAGCTTAGCGTAACAGGATAAACTATTCCTGCTTTCAGTTGTTATCCGAATGATATGAACTTTTGGTTTACTATCAAGCAAAGCATGCATTGGTGTTTGCTTTGATTTCCTCTTGTACTTTATGTCTAGTGGTGTAATAAAATATTTTCACTGTGTGAACTCAAACTACTTCATTATTTGGGGCTCGTCTTATTGTATGCTAATTTAGCTTAACGTAAAAGGATAAACTATTCCTGCTTTCAGTTGTTATCCGAATGATATGAAATTTTGATTTACTATCAAGCAAAGCATGCATTGGTGTTTGCTTTGATTTCCCCTTGTGCCTTATGTCTAGTGGTGTAATAAAATATTTTCACTGTGTGAACTTAAACTACTTCATTATTTGGGGCTCGTCTTATTGTATGCTAATTTAGCTTAACGTAAAAGGATAAACTATTCCTGCTTTCAGTTGTTATCCGAGTGATATGAACTTTGGATTTACTATCACGCAAAGCATGCATTGGTGTTTGCTTTGATTTCCCCTTGTACTTTATGTCTAGTGGTGTAATAAAATATTTTCACTGTGTGAACTCAAACTACTTCATTATTTGGGGCTCGTCTAATTGTATGCTAATTTAGTTTAACGTAAAAGGATAAACTTTTCCTGCTTCCAGTTGTTATCCGAATGATATGAAATTTTGATTTACTTTCAAGCAAAGATATGGTCACTCTACTATAGTCGATAATTACTAAACATTATTGCGCATTATGCACAAAAAATCCAAAATTTACCAATTTTGATGATTTTACAAAAATCAACAATCCTTACAATATATTAATTTATTTTGATGTTTTGTGTTTGATTCTAAAAAATGTGCCTCTATAAAAAACTGTTTATACATGGCCATAAGTTATGTGCAAAGTGTGATAGCAATATGATAATGAATGAACTTACTTGGATTCTCTGTTCTCATCGAGATTGTTTTCGGTTCAATGCGAGTCTCTACTGTAACAGCGTTGTGTGGTTACCAAAAGAATGCCCTTTATCGTTTCACAAAACCTGTAACGGTTACTTGACTTGAAAGTAAATAGTTTACTGCTGTTGTGTTTTTGTGAACGAATATACATACTTTGAAAGAGTATACTCAAGTAATTGCGTTTACGTCTGAAATAGGGAATGTTTTCACTTTCTTGACAGCTTCATCCAAACAAATGGAGGCAGTTGTTACGTGTGTCACAGCCATGTGTAGATTGACACTTTCTTGTTTGATGTTATGCCCTTTAGATGGCGCCTAACACAAAGCAAGGTTTACTGAATCTCCTAGAGGACTTTCTGGAAACCTTCTTGCCTGCTGTTAGAGGTTCACCGGAACTTGGCCTGTTGATTCAGATTAGAGTCACTGGAAAAAAATTTAAACTCAGGCGCTCGTGTTTGTCGCCTGATTCAGAGCTGCCCACTTAGATAAGCACCACCTCCAAGGAAAATAACGCACACCTTCGTTGTCTTCTCACACACGTCTCACTAATTTTCCACAATTCATAAATATGAGGATGCCTCATTTCTTGGACGGAAACTTATTGAACCGATTCAAGAAAAGTTGAATTTATCAATAAATAGGGTGCAAATCTTGCCAGTTACTCTTCCTCGTTTATTCAAATCTTTATTTATGGTGAAGGTGCTAGGCACAAGGATATTCAAAATTTCTAGGGGACAAACTCCCGCTCCCTTATCCTACACCCATCCACAAACATACTTTTTACATCCTTGAAAGGTTTTTGTTTTAAACTCGTACCAATCTTTAAATTTAGGGAAGCTAGTTTTGTTCACAAACCCTATAGCTCTTAAATACCATTTTTGTATGAAGTTTTATGTCCTCAAGTATCGTTTCACGTAGAAAATGAAAATTACGTCACAATGAAACGTAATAACAAGCCTGATACACAGATAACTAGGAAAACGCCGAAGTCGTTGTTAGACGATGAGCGAGTCATGTGTTGAGTACCGGGAATATTTGCATTATGTTTGATAATTATCTGGTATAAATAATAGGAATTTTGAGTTTACTTGGTATAAGGGTGCGTTAACTGTAAGGCCATAATGCGCTACTGCCTATGATAGGCTTGGGAGGCCTAAGGTAGGGGGAAGAAAGGGAATTTTACCGGCTACTCAACACATGGCTCTCCCACTCGTCTAACAACGACTTTGCGTTCTAGTTGCATTTAATTTTTTACAAATTTTGGTTTAATTTAAGGTGTTTAAAATTGGGGGGCTAAATGGGTATCAGCCCCACGTTTGAGCCTAATTTTTAATACGTTTTTTTTCACAAACCGGAACAAGTAAATGCAGCACATAAATAATCTATGGGTAGCAAAGCGCTAGACGCTCAGTCTTTTATCCTCCACCCCGAGCGCAACGTGCCGATTATAATTATCCTTGGTCTTGTAGTTAGTGTATCTGCTTCCAATGCAGAAGGTCAAGAGTTTGATTCCCTCTAAAGTCAGAAGTTTTTTGGATGAGCGTAGCGAGCGTAGCGAGCGAAGCGAAGATTCCATTTCACTACACTGAAAAAAACCCGGGAATGTTTTTTTTTTTTTGTATTTTTGTGGTCTGTTAACACGATTCCGCTAAACCGATACTCCGATTGTGATGAAATTTTATGGAAAACTTTGAAATCTCTGAACTAAGAGTCTCCACGTTTTTGAGCGCAATTGGGAAATTTTTTCTCATAAAAAACGCAATTTTACGATTTTTTTCGAATTTTAAAAAAATTTCTTCGACTTAAAACCTACATGCTATCCCATTGTAATGATTTTTTTACAAAACCCTTTATTTATAAATTAAGTTTTCGTGTGAAATTTGAGGTAATTGAAAAATTATTTCTCATGAAAATCGAAATTTTAAGGGGTTTTTTTTCATTTTTAAAAACAATTCTTTGACTTATAACACCTACATGCTTTATCCTATTGTAATGATTTTTTTCACAGAACCTTAATTTTATGAATTAATATTTGTGAAAAATTTGAGCGCAATCGAATAACTATTTCTTATGAAAATTTCATTTTTTACGATTTTTTTATTTTTTAAAATTATGATTAATTTAAAAAAATTAAGTTAATTTTTTTTTTAAAATTTCATTTATTTAAAAAAAATCTTCGACTAATTAATGTTTTTTTCACAGAACAACAGAAAATCCGCGTAACACATGCAACTCAGTGCCCCAATTACCGCTCATCCAACAACGCGGCGGGTTTTCCTAGTTTAACTTATGATTTGGACTTAAGTCCATCAGTTCTTGTCTTGGGAATTTGTTAACTGGACTTTGGAGCCGTCCTAGCACGAGGCCCCATAATAAATTTAGAGTTGTTCTGAATCGGCCTTGTGATTCTGGCGTTTCTCCATGGGTTCGCACGGGTCCGTATCACTGATTGCTATATTTCCTATTAAAAATATTGATCTTTGGTTGGTTATCGTTCAATCGTCGATTGCGTCGGGGACTGAAAGGGTTTTGGCTTGGTCACATTGGTTTACTGTCCCCCACTGAAAATCAGTTGTGTGACTGAGTGGGTAGACTCTAAATACGGTTTTAAATTTAGTTATTATTTCTAAATTTTAAAATTGATACTTCAGCGATTAACTATCAAAGTTTTGTCTTTAAATAACTGAATCTGAATGAAATCAAATAAATGTGTGGTAACCATCATCAGACTTTAAGATGCAATGGATTATTTCAGTATGTTAAATCGAGTCTACTCGCAACGGTTAAATGAAATAAAATCTGCTTTAAATTATAATCTAATTTAGTGTTTGCCCTCTGCTTTGAAACAACTGTACGTACATTAAGATGGCTGTTTTCCCTCCTCAAGAAAGCTTCAATTTGGCACGCTACCCACGGCCATCACAAAACGTATCAAAAATAATCACAAAAAACTTTTAAAGTTTTTCTAATGTTTGGTAAAATGTTCTTATTTCTTGTTGTTAAAATTGTTTAATATATTTTATTGTTATAAGGTTGGTAGTCTCCAAGTGTGTTTGGAGCTGTGCTCTTTTCTGCCATTTTCTTGACAAATTAAATTAATGAATTTGTTGAGGAAAATTAAATAAAAATGAAAGTAAACAAACACACAACTTATCTAAACACCTAATAATATATTATTCAATATTAAAATGTTTTTTTTATCTTCATGAATATTAAGGAGGGTAGACAACAGAGTAAAGTCCATAACCAAATGGGACCTGCCACCAGCATTAATACTTGTAATCTGTATAAAGAATTGAATAATAATCATAAATAAAAATACACAAAATGGAGATATGATTTTGACGAAAATATGACAAATCGACCAAACAAGATCGATGTAAATGTATGTAAAATATGTGTACAAAGTGCTAGCTTGTGTTTCACCGGTAAATGTGTTTGCTGTTGTAGGTCGACCAAAAGCTGGACCCTACCATGACGTCATCGCAGTCGCGTTCTTGGTTTTGATCTTGACCTCGTTAGCGGTGTAGAAGACAACCCCTGAAGAACAACGTGAGCTAATACATTGTTCGTTCAGTCTGGTGGTGAGCTTGAGTTGTCAGCATGCATTGGTGTTTGCTTTGATTTCCCCTTGTACTTTATGTCTAGTGGTGTAATAAAATATTTTCACTGTGTGAACTCAAACTACTTCATTATTTGGGGCTCGTCTAATTGGTATGCTAATTTTGCCTAACGTAAAAGGATAAACTATTCCTGCTTTCAGTTGTTATCCGAATTAATGAAATTTTGATTTACTATCAAGCAAAGCATGCATTGGTGTTTGCTTTGATTTCCCCTTGTACTTTATGTCTAGTGGTGTAATAAAATATTTTCCCCTGTGTGAACTCAAACTACTTCATTATTTGGGGCTCGTCTTTTTGTATGCTAATTTAGCTTAACGTAAAAGGATAAACTATTCCTGCTTTCAGTTGTTATCCGAATGATATGAAATTTTGATTTACTATCAAGCAAAGCATGCATTGGTGTTTGCTTTGATTTCCCCTTGTGCCTTATGTCTAGTGGTGTAATAAAATATTTTCACTGTGTGAACTAAACTACTTCATTATTTGGGGCTCGTCTTATTGTATGCTAATTTAGCTTAAAAGTAAAAGGATAAAATATTCCTGCTTTCAGTTGTTATCCGAATGATATGAAATTTTGATTTACTATCAGCAAAGCATGCATTGGTGTTTGCTTTGATTTCCCCTTGACTTTATGTCTAGTGGTGTAATAAAAAATTTTCACTGTTTTGAACTCAAACTACTTCATTATTTGGGGCTCGTCTTATTGTATGCTAATTTAGCTTAACGTAAAAGGATAGACTATTCCTGCTTTAGTTGTTATCCGAATGATATGAAATTTTGATTTACTATCAAGCAAAGATAATATGGGCACTCTACTATAGTCGAAAACTACTATAGGCCTACCCTTATTGCGCATTATGCACAAAAAAATCCAAAATTTACCCAAATTTTTATGATTTTACAAAAATCAACAATCCTAACAATATATTAATTTATTTTGATGTTTTGTGTTTGATTCTAAAAAATGGGGCCTCTATAAAAAACTGTTTTACATGGCCATAAGTTATGTGCAAAGTGTGATAACAATTGATAATGAATGAACTTACTTGGTTCTCTGTTTTTCATCGAGATTGTTTTCGGTTCAATGCGAGTCTCTACTGTAACAAACGTTGTGTGGTTACCAAAAGAATGCCCTTTATCGTTTCACAAAACCTGTAACGGTTACTTGACTTGAAAGTAAATAGTTTACTGCTGTTGTGTTTATTGTGAACGAATTATACATACTTTGAAAGAGTATACTCAAGTAATTGCGTTTACGTCTGAAATAGGGAATGTTTTCACTTTCTTGACAGCTTCATCCAAACAAATGGAGGCAGTTGTTACGTGTGTCACAGCCATGTGTAGATTGACACTTTCTTGTTTGATGTTATGCCCTTTAGATGGCGCCTAACACAAAGCAAGGTTTACTGAATCTCCTAGAGGACTTTCTGGAAACCTTCTTGCCTGCTGTTAGAGGTTACACCGGAACTTGGCCTGTTGATTCAGATTAGAGTCACTGGAAAAAAATTTAAACTCAGGCGCTCGTGTTTGTCGCCTGATTCAGAGCTGCCCACTTAGATAGCACCACCTCCAAGGAAAATAACGCACACCTTCGTTGTCTTCTCACACACGTCTCACTAATTTTCCACAATTCATAAATATGAGGATGCCTCATTTCTTGGACGGAAACTTATTGAACCGATTCAAGAAAGTTGAATTTATCAATAAATAGGGTGCAAATCTTGCCAGTTACTCTTCCTCGTTTATTCAAATCTTTATTTATGGTGAAGGTGCTAGGCACAAGGATATTCAAAATTTCTAGGGGACAACTCCCGCTCCCTTATCCTACACCCATCCACAAACATACTTTTTACATCCTTGAAAGGTTTTTGTTTTAACTCGTACCAATCTTAACTTTAGGGAAGCTAGTTTTGTTCACAAACCCTATAGCTCTTAAATACCATTTTTGTATGAAGTTTTATGTCCTCAAGTATCGTTTCACGTAGAAAATGAAAGTTACGTCACAATGAAACGTAATAACAAGCCTGATACACAGATAACTAGGAAAACGCCAAAGTCGTTGTTAGACGAGTGAGCGAGTCATGTGTTGAGTACCCGGGAATATTTGCATTTATGTTTGATAATTATCTGGTATAAATAATAGGAATTTTGAGTTTACTTGGTATAAGGGTGCGTTAACTGTAAGGCCATAATGCGCTACTGCCTATGATAGGCTTGGGAGGCCTAAGGTAGGGGGAAGAAAGGGAATTTTACCGGCTACTCAACACATGGCTCTCCCCTCGTCTAACAACGACTTTGGCGTTTTCCTAGTTGCATTTAATATCCTTTTTACCAAAATGTTTGTGTTTTAAATTTTAATGCATTGTTGTAATATTACTATTTCAAATATTTACTTAACTGTAGTTAACTTAATATGATAGAGTGTTGAATAAATGAATACAAAATAACTGGAAAAGGTCACATTATTCCAAGTTTTTTTTGGGAATTAAATGCACATCACAGTCCATAATTATATTATAATAAAGTCAAATTCACCGTATTATGTAAAAACAAATAATTCGAATAACAATGTAATATGAAATTGGTAGAGGTGCCGGGTTGATCTAAAACATTTTTAACCCCATTAGAACAGCATTGTTGGTGGAGGTGCCGGGTAGAGCGAGAAAAGTTTTAGATCCATAAGAATAGCATTGTTGGTGGAGGTGCCGGGTCCTTGATTTTTTTACCGCCGATTATTGACGAGTTAATGTATAGAATTTTGAGATGATCATTAAGTATAACATAGCATAACTATATTGAAACGTCGATAAAGAATATTAATGACAAAACTGAAACCATGGCCAAGAAACCGAACCGACCGATCATTAATAAATCTTGCCCTTAAGCTTAACTAGGGAAACGCCAAAGTCGTTGCTAGACGAGTGAGTGAGCCATGTGTTTGAGTCCCCGGTAACATTTATTTTCTTCCCCTAGCCTATCATAGGCTACAGTGGAGCATTATGGCCAAAACAAATGGCCTAAACTTAATACCCTATTATAAATACGAATATAATTATCAAACTTAAATGCAAATGTTCCCGGGAACTCAACACATGGCTCACTGACTAGTCTAGTCTATCAACGACTTTGGCGTTTCCCTAGTCTATTGGCTAAAGCGCCCTTATAGCCGAATGTGGGGGACATGGTTCAATCTCCTGGGCGGGAAAGATTTTGTAATTTCTGGATTGTATTTCAAAAATTATTAAACATGTTTTTGAAATGCATATAAAGCAGTGTATCTATCATCTGTGGCAATAGGGCCTACTATGGTAAACATAGTCAGTAAAGAAATACGTGAAATATTGCAAGGTTTACTCAATCTAAAGAGCGGAATTTGGGGGTACCTTGAAAGTGCAACATTTTTATAGACCTTGCATGGGCACGGCCTTTCACGGCCAGGTGAATAACAAAAAAAAAATATATTTTCAAAATCTAAAACCTTGGGTTGTTATATAATTTCTAAAAATGGAAGCCTATTTTTCAATTTTTTATTTCTTGCAGGTTTAAATCGCAATGGATCTAGCTGATTTTGTTAGTAGTTTCTCGTAAAACTCGTACCGGATTCTATTTGAAATTTTAGCGCAAATCTGTTCAGCAATTCGGGTGATTTTCAACGAACACCATACACACACACACACGCAGACTAACAGAATAAGCGCCATTTAGTTGAATGAGATCACTCCGTTCGCTGCGCTCACTCGTTTAATTATATGGTTGGCATCGAAAGCAAAATTTAAAATATAGGGAAACGCCAAAGTCGTTGTTAAACGAGTGAGTGAGCCATCTGTTGAGTATCCACGGTAACATTACTTTTCTTCCCCTACCCTTGCCTCCCTAGTCTATCATAGGCTAGAGTGGCGCATTATGGCCTTACAGTTTTACGTGCCCTTATACTAACTAAATTTAAAATCCTATTATTTATACCAATATAATATATCAAACTTAAATGCAAATGTTCCCGGGTTCTCAACAAATGACTCGTTCACTCGTCCCAACAACGACTTTGGCGTTTCCCTAGTCTAGTTGGCTAAAGCGTCCCTTTTAGTCGAAATATGGAGACGTGGGTTCAATCCCCTGGTCGGGAAAGATTTTGTAATTTCTGGATTGTATTTTAAAATTATTAAACATGTTTTGAATGCATATAAAGCAGTGTAGTCCATCATCTGCGACAATACTATAGAAAACAGCCAGTCAAATACGTGA
>JAMZAV010017382.1:0-33113 GCA_024449915.1 Sweltsa coloradensis | reverse complement strand
TAAAAATTATTTACACTATTTTTACCATGTCTCCCTTTTTTTAACATGAAATCATATTTACTATGAAAATTGGTTGTAAACAATTGTTAGAACAAACAATTACCTACAAATCTGTATAAGAAAAATAAATTCGGTTTACTTTGTCACGAGTTATGTACATTTTAAGATAGTACCGACTAATTTTTTCAATGATCGCACATAAAAAAACAAAATGGCTGCAAAAATAAACTGGTACCAACCAATTCGAAGTGACATCATCCCTAGAAATATTCAAAAGGTGCATACTCCCAACGTGGTCAAGTCAGATTTGAGATGTTAAGTGGATTGAACGAAACTTTTTCCCAAAGGTTCTGGCTCCTCCCGGTCTGATTCTGTAAGATCGTTATGGAAGAAAAACGATCGTTATCCGGCACTTTAGCGACAATTTTGCGTATCGACTGATTCTGTAAAAATGATATAAACGATATCGTTACGGTAGCGATCGCTATGATAACGGGGAATGAAAAAGGTGTCGCTATGTACTCACTGCGGTGTTAGTACAAAACCCCGAAAGTGCTTATCCCGAAAGTGCAAAACAACCGAAAATTTAAAGCTTTTTCACGAAAGTGTAAAACCCCGAAAAGGTGAAATCAGGGGAAAGTGAAAAACGCCGAAGTGGAAAACCCCGAACGTATAAACCACGAAAGTGAAAATTCACGAACGTGCAAAACGCCGAAAGTGTAAAGGCCCGACAACGTTACATCACCGAACTCTTGATCATCGTAGTTCAATCTCGCGCAAGTGCAATTCCCCGAAGGGTTTGTAAAAACCCGAAAGTGTAGAACGCCGAACGTATAAGTCACGAAAGTGAAATTGACGAAAGTGCAAAACGCCGAGTTTTAAAACGCCGAACATGGCAAGGTGTTTTACGAGTGGCTGACCCCAATCACGGGGGGTTAGGGGCGGAGCGACACGCTCGTGGATAGTCTTGTCACATGAAGGCCCCCTTTCTTGGCTTTCAACTACCCTCAAACTATTTCTTCCGCTCTCAGCTACCTGTTCCATTCAGCACGTTGCGTGCGTGCCTCGTACAATGGATGAGGAGATGAACAGCATGAGCAACATCATATAAAAGACATGTAGCCTTTTGTAAACAAAAAAACTAACTATCCACACAAATGCAGGCTAGACAGTGTAGAGTGACATGTGGTTTTGATAAATTAATAATCGGCAAGTGTTTGAGTTTGTAAAGTACAATGTTTTGATTGAAATAATGAGCAAGTGTTGAGCTTGCACAATACATTAATTTATACAGTCCGCAATTCTAATATTTTGTTTCTAAAAATATAACCTGATATGTGTGGAAAGTTACAACTATTACGATGGTCAAACCCTTGTTCAAACATATAATATGTCATGTCACCCCTCCAATCACCTCTCAATAGACACTCTTCTGTCGCCAGTTTTTGGGCGACAATTGTTTGTCTTTTTTATAAAAGGCCATTTTAAAACTCTAGGAGTCTAGACAATCATCGCAGTCTTAGTCTAAATTTTAAATTGGTTATGTGGCAATGGCGTGGCGAACATTTACATTCGGAGCCCAGTGGGTGGTCCCCACCATTCATTTCTTTTTAATGAAACATTTGTACAACAGTGCGAAATACGTGTAAAGATTGCAAGGTATACTTAATCCCTGAGCGGCATTTAGGGGTGAGGCCTGCCTTGAGCGTGCAAGATTCGATACACATGGTCACTGCATGCAATTTTCACAGCAGGGCAATTAAATAGCAAAGAAAATATTCTTTAAAAAACCAAAACCATTGTCGATAAAAAAAATTCCCATGCATTTGCAGCTTTTTTTTAAATTTATTATTTCTTGTAGGTTTATTATTATTATTATTATTATTTATTTCCCTTTGAATATGTACTAAACAAAGACAGGCAGCCAGAAGAGGGCTTGAAGCCCAAAACACATGTGGTGTCCGACTGCCTTACTACAACATACCAACATAAATCACAATGGATCTAGTGATTTTGTTGTGTGCCACCAAATTCAGTATCAGTTGAGAATAACATTCTGCTTGTATACAGTACAATCAAAAAAAGATTATTCTTTCAGTACGTATTAAACAAATGATAAATAAAATGTTTTAAATATTAACTCGACTAACTTAATAAAACTAAAATGCCTCCAATACCAACGTCCTTAATGAAGGACAACTTTTCATTTCAAATCACATACGTGCGGAGGTTTCTGCTTAATATCCATTACATATATTTCAAATATTTTTTTGTTCGACGGGACGAAGTTTAAAGGCATAATTCAAACTAGAACGAGCTTCCACGATAAAAGCCAAAATGTGCAGTCGTACATATCGAACTACTTTTAGATTTTTACATTTACACATATTTTGCCAAATTTTGATCCCATTTGATCACACAATATATGAAGATTTTTATGGTCTAGGAGGACTCATAGTAAAAAATGTATTTAAATGGAAAAGGGGGCTACGTACGAGAAATAACTTCAAATAAGGGTTTACATTTTTATCGAAAAAAGATGAAATAGAACTCCAAACTTTAAAAAATATTTGAAGCAAACAAAATATTGCGATATAATAACTGTGTAAAAAAACTGCTCACTAAATTTCGTAAGTATTTATTGTTTCGCCATTAAAGGTGGAGTAAAACACATGACTTTTTTATTTTGATCCGTAATCACAACTACTAATTCTGGTCGTCATTTCCGATAAAGTTAAATTTTACTCTTAGAATATGAAGTGAATTTACCAATTCGGTTTTAAACAAATAAAAAGAGATCAATTTTTTCAAGCTCAGACTAGTTTCCTTATTATTATTCGTGGTTTAATTTCTAAAAATGCAATGGCAATTGGTTAATGTTTATATTATTTTTCAGGTGTAAAAAAACGATGAATTGCCACAAATTGCATATGTTCATGTAAATATTGTAATGTGATCTTCGCTCAGATTTCATGAAATGGAGTAACACATCTTTTTCAAAAACCAACTATTTGTTCCTAGTTTCGGGGAAACACAGTACACTGGCTGGACACATCTAGTCTAACCCGCTCCTCCTAGGTAATAAAAAACCATACCAACCCTGAGCCGAAACATCTGCATTCTGCAAGCCGTCCGAAAACCGTTACACACAAATAGTGCGGCGGTCGAAGGCAAAAAAAGACGCATATTTCAGCGTGACCCATACAGGCGGTACTATTTCGCGAAACCAAAATAAAATCGTCGGCTACTTCATTACCCACTAAAAAAATGACGTTGTGGTCTCGAAATGCGTGTACGTCATAGATTTACGACGCCATCTTGGATGCGCGGCCGATCGCACTTTGCTTATTAAATCATGTTGTAAATTCTGTAATTTTTGGATTAGAAAAATGAAATGTAGTGCGTTGTATTCACAAGACATGGGCGTACATCATGTTAAAAATTATTTTGGATGGCAACAATAACCCAAAGGGGAAAAAATCAACAATTGCGGGGAAAATTAACATTTTCAGAATTACACTAAAATGTTCTATTTTTTTTTACAGTTAAACCATCAACATTTCTTAAGACACGGGAATAGATTTTAAATTGCGAATTTATTTGTAAACACGTCCGTATTTTTTTTTTTGCTTAAATGCAAATACTTTGGTCGCTTTGTGGTAAACCTGATAAAAAGCGTAGCGTGGGGTTTAACTACAAACGGGTCGAATCCTTATTGTTGGATGCATTGTTATACATATCCTGGCCAATAGAGACGTGGAATCTTAAACCTGGTCAAGTTTTCTCTTCCTATCCTGTTAGTTTTTTACCTTAAGGATAAAAATAATCTTGGGTAGACATTTGTAATTTTGGGCAAAATATTTTTACGACGCCATCTTGTTTTGGGGCATATGCATATAGTACACGTTTTTGATTTTCATTTGTTTTCTATTATAATTATGACAGTTTTAACAAATCTGACGTGTTATTTGGATTTTTCATAAAATTTCCTATTTATTGAAACCAAATTTTGTCACCCTGGGACTATTATGAGATTATTTGTAGGAAATTCATTTTTAATTAGTCCTTCAGCCAAGTACAATATTTAAGTGTGTTTGATGACGGACGAATAAATGTTCACATATTCATAAAAATGTTTTTGGAAAATAATTTTTACATAGAGTTGTCTTAGGTTTGTCCCATTACACTAATGGTAGCCATTTTACAAGATGGCCACCAAATATATTGTATAGACTTTTATGATAGAAAGTTAATTGGGTAAACAAATAATAGTTTTATCGACTTTGGGAAAAACAAATTTCCATTACGACCATTACAAATAAAACGCAGTGACAGTAATGGCGACCATTTTAGAAGATGACCGCCAAATATATTTTTCTTAACGTAGTCTTTTAACAGGATCTTGAAATTTAATACACACATGGGGCATGATATTAGAATCAGGGTTTTTTATGTAGCCATATGAAATTGGCGCTGTGGAAGCCATTTTGCAAAATTAAAATTTGTTTGGTTTAGATTTTGAATGTACAATGCTTCTTTTTTTATGTGCATGATAGGACAAACGCTTTTGAATAGCTTTCAAATAAAACCAACTAATTGTAAATATTTTACTTGCATTGAGATGTAATGTATACTTTGCACAATGAATATTCACGAAAATTTCTAAATTGGTTATGCCAACTGGTACCTTATGAGCAGAGGTAAAGGGATTTGTGGTAAGAACGTAATTTTACCTTTATATTCTGCATTGGTCCCACTGTGTAATTTGAGATTTCCTTATTTTTAAAACAAACCAATTGCATGCCCCATGTGTATTCGTATTCATGCATTCTGCTCGATGTAATTTCTTACATTAATTTTTACAACGCTCCGGAGAAAATTAAAAAAGAAATATGCGAATTCTAAAATACACAAAATACTGACATTTTGGATGAGCGAAACGAAGACTTCAATTCACTGACCCCTCAAAATATTTAGCTCAATGTTTTTATTGTTTGTTTGTTTTTTTGTTTTTTTTTTTACCGGGCAAAACGGCATATACGATCTTGATGAAAATTGGAGGGGACCATCGAAATCTCGAACTTAGACCTGCCAAGTTTTTGGGTACAATCGAAGAAATATTTCTCATGAATATCGTACTTTTACGATTTTTTTTTGATTTTAAGTGCGATATTTTCGTAACATTTCAGCCGATTCCTACCAAACGGGTAGGGCTACAACGTTCATATTTTGTATGGGCATTAAGGGAATGGTGATGTATTTCTTTTTGAAAAAAAATAGATAAAAAGTTTACCAGAATCCATAGAATAAAGGTTTTAATATTAAAATGAGTTTTTAAAGGTTTATAATAACAATTAACAAGAAACAATAGAAACTTGACAACAATACCTACAATGCTTCAAAAAGAACTTGCAAAGGGGAAAAAATGATCCCACGCAAATTAAAAACTTATTAAAAAAGCTCCTCCATCAACGCGACTAAAAAAAGCGTTTGCGAAGCTTCCTTATCCATTAAAATGTGAAAGTAATTGGAAAATGGCTTAAATTGCCTAAAAATAGGCTTTTTAATAGACTATTTAAAATTTTTTTAGAGGTAATTATATGTAAAATATACCCTCTTATCATTCTAATCAATGATTGTTTTTTTTAATATCCCGCATAGTTTCATGCAAAGAAGAGACATCGAACAAACAAACATTGACAGGAAAGGCTGGTCTATTGAACCAACCTGTTTTCTCGTTTACTGTAGCAATGGATGGTAACTAGCCCCTTTGCGAACGCTTTTTTTTAGTCGCGTTGATGGATGAGCTTTTTTAATAAGGTTTTAGTTTGCGTTGGATTACTTTACCTTTGCAAGTTTTTTTTGAATGCATTGTAGGTGATTGTTGTCAAGTTTCTATTGTTTCTTGTTAGTTGTTATTATAACCTTTTAAAAAATCATATTAAAACCTTTATTCTATGAATTCTGGCTAAATTTTCCAACTTTTTTTTTCAAAAAGCAATACATCACCATTCCTTAATGTCCATGTGATATATGAACGTTGTAGCCCCACCCGTTTGGTAGCTAGGAATCGGCCAAAATGTCAGAAAATATCGCACTAAAAATCAAAAAAAATCGTAAAAATTAATAATCATGAAAAATTTTTTTTCGATTTTACCCAAAAATGTGGCAGGTCTCAGTTTAGAGATTTCGAAGGTCCCCTTAATTTTCATCAAATCGTATATGCCGTTTGGCCCGGTAGAGAGCGAACAAACAGACAAATACAACAACAAAAAAAACACCCCAAACTAATTTTTTTGGGGGTCAGTGAAATTGAAGTCTTCGCTTCGCCTCATTATGGACCCAGGGAGTATTAGTAGTTTTAGGGCGCCACGGCAAAGATTGACCCAAATTTTTGCAGTGGATATAGAACAAAAAAGCACCAATAAGTAAATTAAACATCTAACTAATAAAGTGAAAAAGTCTACAGAAAAATAAGTTCTGATGCGATGAAAATGTGAGTGTTTTGTGATTTTAGAATTCGCATAACATGTAATTTCAAATTTTCTCTAAAGCGTTGTACAGATAATGTGAGTTCTTACAATCGTGAGAATACATGCATGTCTCGTGAAGACTCTTCCTAGTTGCAAATTATATTTTTCCAAGTTTTTTAAGGGGTGTTTCGGGGCAGTGTACTTTATGAATTGAGAATCCCCAAATGTAGAAAGATACCGAGCTTGGCCCTTCTTTTAGATCTATTTTTTTTGAGTACGTAAGGTTTGGCTTTCTATTTACAAGGTTTTTGTATGCGATGGGATCTTATTACTTTTTCAAATTCCATTGCAAATTATTTTTGTTAAATAGAAAAATTATTATTTTAATAAAATAGTATTAATTTCTAAAGTAATACCAATAAACAATGTAATGTAAATATCTCGTCAACCATAACACTTGCTTTTTGTTTGCATTGTAGGTGATTATTATCAAGTTTCTATAGTTACTGTTTATTATATAGTACATGAAAAAGCTTATATTATTAAAACCTTTATTTCAATGCTTTTCAGCTATTTTTAAAAACAATTTCTTTCAAGTGCACTACACAGCCATAATCGCTCACTCGTTTGGTCAGAATTGCTGGCCAATTGACGAATAAACAATAAGACGAATAAGTAGTAACCAGCGTGTTCACCACATATAAAAAAAAGAAGGGTTATTATCGTACCCCAATCAAATTTGGCATTGTGTTATCAGGTACCTACATTTTTCCCCGACTATGTGTTTTAGGGTTCATAACACTAATCCCTGATGACTGAGTGACACCTCCAAAACACACCAACTCGGATTGCTGCATAATGTGCATGAGTGTGTAAGCACACCCTTGTCGGATGCGGCGCACTAACGGGCACTTAGATAGTACATATATTTGGCAGCCATCTTGTAAAATGGCTAACATTAGTGTCATGGGACAAACTTAAGACAACTCTATGTAAAAAAATTTTCCAAAAACATTATTTATGGAATATGTTAAAATTTATTCGTCCCCTCATCAAACACACTTAAATGTTGTACTTGGCTGAAGGACTAATAAAATGTAATTTCCTACAAATAATCTCATAATAGTCCCAGGCTGACAAAATTTGTTTCAATAAATAGGAAATTTTATGAAATATCCAAATATCACGTCAGATTTGTTAAAACTGTCATAATTATAGTAGAAAACAAATGAAAATCAAAAGCGGTACTATATGCATATGCCTAAAACAAGATGGCGTCGTAAAAAAATTTTGCCCAAAATTACAAATGTCTACCCCAAAATTATTTTTACCTCAAGGTATACACTAACAGGATAGGAAGAGAAAACTTGACCAGGGCAAGATTCCACGTCTCTATTGGCCAGGATCTGTATAACAATTTCATCCAACAATAAGGGTTCGACCAGTTTTGTAGGGTTTTCCGCCGCTACGCTTTTCATCACGTTTACTCCAAAGCAACCAAAGTATTTGCATTTAAGCAAAATAAAAAATACGGACGTGTTCACAAATGAATTCCGCAATTAAAATCTGTCCCCGTGTCTTTAAAAAAATGTTGATGGTTTTAACTGTAAAAAATATAGAACATTTTAGTGTAATTCTGAAAATGTAATTTTCCCCCCAAATTTTTGATTTTTCACCTTGACTTATTGTGCCATCCAAAATAAATTTTAACATGATGTACGCCCAGTCTTGTGAAAACAACGCACTACATTTCATTTTTCTAAACCAAAAATTACAGAATTTACAACAGATTTATAACGCAAAGTGCGATCGACGCCGCGCATCACAAGATGGCGTCGTAAATCTATGACGTACACGCATTTCGAGACCACAACGTCATTTTTCTAGTGGGTAATGAAGTAGCCGACCCATTTTTTTTTGGTTTCGCGAAATAGTACCGCCTGTATGGGTCAAAGCTGAAATTTTGGATTCGACCGCCGCACTAAAAGAGAGAGATCGCGCGAGGGTGGGTTGCTTGGCAGGTTTCATCGAGAACGTTCCATTTCAATCGGCAACTTTTAACAGGACAGACGTTTTACTCACTTTGTTTCTGCTTATATAATGCTGCGTATATTTTCTCACCTCATTCTAGCAGATAATCAGAGATCTATGACATCTCATGAAGTTACATGATAATCAATAATTATGAAAATTATTTTCTTGCAGGACAACTCGAAACCGGGTAAACCCGGAGCTGCTGGACGAATACACCTGATCCGTTAATCGTTTGTGAATATTCCTCATCATCGGGTGGGCAGGTTTTGGATTGGTGACTGATAGCTGTGCTTCTTTGTTGATATTATTACTAGATAATTACGTCTTCGTTCAGATATATAACACATCGCGCATTACTAATCTAAATTGAATCCACCAGTTCTCCCACGACTATTCAAGCGACATCGATGAGTGACTTGCTAAACATCATAGTTAATAAGTTTAACGTTCCATTCCTTCAACTTGTTTTAGATGGAAAACAATTATTATACTGTGCCAATTGATCCACCAGTTCTCGCATACAATTCAAGCAGACATTCTGATTGGTGAACTGCTGAACATCTGTTGACTTATGTTTAACTTCATTACTTCAACTTGTTCTTAGATGAAAACAACTATTACTATGCCAAATTGAATCCACCAGTTCTCGCCAGACTATTCAGCGACATCAATGGTGACTGGGGAGGGCTGAACATCCTAGATTGAATAATTTTAACTTCAGTAATTCACTTTGTTTTAGATGGAAAACAACTAATTACTATGCCAATTGAATCCACCCAGTTCTGTGGGAGAGTAGATTCGCTCACTACATGTGATGAAACATTTCTCTACAATAACCCCAAAAATCCCCTATTATGCCAAGGGATGTTTTTCTTTCAAAATAAAAATAACATTTTACAAAAGAACTCCTAACGATCCATCATTAATGTGATAGTAGTTTGCTCACACTAAGAGTGAAAAGTTTACTAAACAAACCAGACGATAGTCATTATTTAATGTATTTTTGCTCATAATAGAAATGCACAATAACTAAAGCAAACAGATAACTCTTATCATATGTGATACGAGTAGTTTAACTAAAAATAAATATACGTGAAAGCATATTCGAAACGTAAACCAACGATCTATATTATCTCATGGTAGCATACCCCCCCCCCCCATAATAAACTAACAGTTTTTACTAAAACGTAACGAAAAACGATTTACAATTTTGAGTGTCGTTCGCTATCACAAGAAAAGTATAAGTTTAGTACTAGAAAACGGACTGACAAGGAAGCTACAATATGTAAGGGTAGGTTGCGCCCGAGTTATAACACGTTTTTACTAGAACGAGGATAACGATTTACAATTAGGTTAGGGTGTAGTTCAATCACAAGAAAAGTGTATGTTTTGACCTATAACGCGACTACAAGCTACAGGATATGTAAGGGTCAGGGAGGTTGCGCCGTTAAATTAACACGTTAACTAAACGGGATGAACGATCTACAATTTGTGACGTAGTTCCACTCACAAGAAAACGAATATTTTCCTATAACGAAACACGAAGCGAGCTACACAATTATGAAGGGGTGGTTGCGCACGATTTATAATGTCACGTTTTACTAAACGGGACGAACGATTTACAATTATGTTAGGGTGGTTCACTCCATAGACGTTTGCGTGATCGACAATTAATACTTGGCAGCAGGTCTGCCAAATATATACATGGTAGATCACGCGGAGAGCGAATTTCCTTACAGTGTGGTACTCCAATAAGCAAACTTATAAACCACGATTTTGTGACGTACCTTTGCCCCCCACCAAAACTAATAAGATTACACCGTTTGTGTGTAGGGAATTTGAATGGTAAAATATTATTTGTCCATTGCAACATTTTGTCTATCTCTACCAATTTGGAGTATTCGATAACCAACACGTTTGGCCGCTTATTTTCCCATATGGCGACCGAAGCTCCATTCCGATTGGTAGAGTTTCTAGTAATGTTGATTAGTAGTCTATAAGGAAGATCCTGCAAAATTCAGCCGCATCGCAAGTTATGTCCTCCAAAATTCCTTACTTGACGGGATCCCTCGGCCGTCGATCTGTGCGCGTTCAGGTTTCACGATGAAATGAAAACAACTTTTTTGTCGGCAATGGCCGCCTACAATACAGTGGTTGTTTAAAATAACATTAAACATGGAGTATTTAATTGAAATTTTTATTTAATTTGCGTTATTAATATCGATTAGTATGCCATCAGTTGCTAGCCGTGTTCAGATTATATTGAGTTAATGTATTTTATCGAATTAAAATTACTGGGTGCAATTATGCACTTATAGTTCGTCTGTTTTTGGCTATAGCGCTTTCGGAAGGGCTATTGACTGCTTTGACGCATTGTTTATACCACCTGCCTAAAAGCCATCCGCTGCAAGAAGCAGCAGCCAGTTTTTTTTGAAGATTTTGGGTTAATGGAGTGATTGACAAGCATCGTGTGATGTTGTTATATCCTCCTTTGTGCATCTTGCTAGACATCGGCGTTTGCCAGCGCGCGTTTGCCACTCCTACTTGCTGAGTGAATCTCCCTATCTATCACGCCCCATAGATGAGGTTAACAATAAACTAATAGAATTATGTTAACCGTTGCAACCCTGTATGCGAGTAAAGTGTTCGACTGGTATACCTGCAAAAGGGTGTGTAAGGGGTTTGCCGGCAGTGATGTACATGGAGGCGGCGTGCCATCAGATCTTTTGTGGTGGAACAAACCGCCGACAATGTGGCGATCCAAGCTGTTGACTTGGATTGCATAACTGTTTCTACGGCTAGACATGGAGGGGGTTGGGGGGGGGTGGGTAAATGAGTAGGCCAGAGGTTCATGTGTATTTTATTAGACAATAATGCCAAATTTTATTTCGTGCTTTTTTTAACACCTCCATTGCACTCAGCAGTAAAACTACATTGAAGCAGATCGAATTTAAACCTGGGCCGGCAATATTCAAGTTTATATATTGCATATTCTGTGTGTATTTTAGATGTAGGGCCCTATACGTTTATATTTTTCAAAGTGTTTTTATAATACAATACATGTTAGGGTCTAAGTTTGTAGGTATAAATTGTAATAAACAATAAGCAAATGTATAGATATTTTAAGTAATTTGGTCATAAACACCGACTTCATTTCGATCTTTCCATGACTCTTTCATATTTAATGCCGAAAATGAAAAAAAAACTTCCAATAATCGACTTAAAATAAACAAAAATGCCATGAATGTTCCTGCAACATATTAATATTAATATCAATAGACATAAAATTGGTAAGAGATCGAAATATATAAACATGCATCATATCAGAATAATTTGGATTAGGGCCTATTATTTTTGTTGTCTGAATGGCTTATGGGCACTACTAATATTACAATAACTGGTGTCAATCTCAGTGGAGCGGTAACACAAGCCGTCCCCGCAAGGCTTGTGGGCCCCCGGTCTGGGGGGGGGGCCTCCGGTCAAGCTGAGTTCATGGCCGAATCATGAATTAATTGATTAACCTACGTGTACTAGAAAAAACGATATTATAACTTAAATTTAATTTAAATTACAACTGATTTCCTGAACAAAACACGTTACAAAATAACAATTGCACAGATCTCACCTGCTGCAGTATTTTCAGGGGGGGGTTCAGACCGAGGTTGATACTGGACGTGGTGACGGATGTTACCGAAATATACGCAGCGGGTGAGTGCTGTGTCATTGTTATTTACCATGTTTATGTTCAGATAAATCGTGTAATTTCATTCTCCTCCGGTAATAAGTCCTGTGGTTTATAAATTTATTTCCAACAGCCTTTTATGTCGGACACACTTGGGTTTTGCAGTTTGCCACGAATCTATAGTCGACTCGAGCTCTTCCATTAGCTAAACGACTCCGATATACAGACGTAATGATCGCGCTCTCTGAATTACATCAACATCAAAAAATAAAGAGAGTGGAAAGAAGCAAAACACATTTTTTGTTTTTTTTTTTTTTTTTTAAATGCAGCGTCGAATTTGTTATGATGGTTGTCATAATCTTTTTATTTTAACTAAATTAATAAATAAAGAATAAAGAAAATATTATTAAAATATTCCATGTAAAACAATATTGATTTGTTTTACCGTTTTACAGTCGAAAAGTATGGATTACCTTGTAGCAGGGGCACAAAGGAAGAAAACTTCTCACGCTCGAAGATGTCAGATATCCCCCTCCCCCCATATATATAAGACGTTTAATCAAAACGGCGCAAATTGGGGCCATTTTGACTTTTTTTTTTGGAAAGTAAAAAAAAAAAACGGACATACACGAAAATGAACATGTGGGTTAAAATTACATTGTTAATTTCCTTACACGAATCCAAAGTCTAAAATAGATTTCGTTCGATGATTTGTCCTTGAAAAATTCAGCAACGAATTGCCCCTAGGTCACCCCTGTATAACCTCGCACCCACCACTGGCCACAATGTGATGCTCTACTACCAAAAAATCAACCTATTTAAATAAGGGTCACCATTCGTACTCAGGGGCGGGGGAGTCCTATCTGAGCTGGTCTATCAAGATTCTGTATTTTCGCAAACATCGATGTGATCACTGCCAACTGAAAACCCTCTCAGGAACCGGACATGCAGTGTTGCCTAGAATTTAATTTCCTAACCTGTGTAGTTGACGAGCGCTAGACTTGTGACACATTAATGTAATCGCCGATCTTTCCTATTATTGTATCAAGACAATCTAAACCGACGATTTTCATTGCATTTGTAAGTTTTCGAAGTTTTCGAAGCGATTCGAATATATAATTGTAGTAAATTTTGATATTACGACAATGCATTTACTCAAAAATACCTGACGTTTCGTCAATGTCCCTCTATATTTTTAACCGATTACCGGTCGGTCACTGTCGCACCGCTGAACGTTCATTTTCAAAGTTAAAACAATGAAAAATTATCTAAGAAGCAGCAATGTTCAATTGTCCAAGAACGGTGAAGGACTTTTCGTTTTAAAAGCATTGAATGCATCCAACAGCTCAAAACTCGCACTGATGCAATAATCACGAAAAACAATATAGCGAAAATTATCACTTCTTAGGCCTTTAATTGTTAGGAGAAAAAAACGAAATAATGGCATTTGAAAAACCAGTGCTCAATTTTTTTTTAAACATTTTTGGAAATTTGTCACGAAGTAGTTTTGAGGAGTGGGACCACGCATTAATCATTGCGGGGGGGGGGCGGCACGGGACCTTGCGCTATACGCCACTGTCATAATAATTACAGGTTTTTGATGAGAAGAAAAATAATTTTCTACGAAATTCTAATTTACTTTATAACGGAAATATAAATGCTAATTAATTAAATTATCACATACTATGCTCTTATTATTTTACAGGCAAGAGTAGAAAAAAAAATGGAGAGCGTAAAAGGCCTACAAATTATACAAAATCGGTTTTGTTGTTCGTGTGTCTGGCTGTTTGTTACCTAGGTAAAACTTCAATTGACTCATTCGTTATCACTAATAGTAAACGTGTTTGTGAAATTTTCGAAGCACAATAACCCAAACTGTAAAAATATGTAACACATGTAGAATTCGGGTGTTATAGAGCCGAGTTCGGTGCTGAGACCATGTGTAATTGTATATGGCTTAAATGATTTCTCTGTTGCCGTTGAGATCATAAATTCAATAGCAGTATATTATTACGTCGGTAACTTCCCATGCGCAAAATTTATTCAACAAAGCTCTGTTAAGGCTTCATTAGAACAAAATAATATACATTCTCAATATATAGAAAGTGAAAATATCGATACATTATGAGTTTTGTTGGATTACAAATCTATGACAACTGGCATTATCATATATTATATCTAGGCACGGGGGGGGTGCCGTTTCTCGCGCGCAGCCAAGCGCACTCGTGCTTTACGAACTAACTCAACCTGTATACTCCTACCAGTTGGGGGGTTTTCAGCTATCTGACACGCTCCGCCTCGAAAAGTATTTACAAATCTTGAATTTTCGGTACGATGACCTTATATGTGGTCTCATGACCTACCAACAAAAAAATCAGCCCAATCCCCGATAACCGTTCTGTGGTTTTTTTTTCAAGTGCCTAAACTAGTCCGAAAATCTTCCAGCTGGCCTGGCTGGCTGATTTTGACGGAGAGGAATAAGAGCCTACAGAAAAACGATACATCTTAGAACTATAAACTAGGACCACACTCAGATGTACCACTCAGACGCGTTTACTTTTTGCTAAAAACCCAAGTTTCATAGGTCAACAGGAACCGGAGAAAATCAAAATTTTGGATAATATCAAACCACGTAAATTACTATGGCTGTGGTTAATTTGAAAACTTGAATTAAACATGCTCATTAAGTCTAACCATTATAAATACTAGCGCCCAAACAAAAGGGGCTAAATTTGGGGACCGAGTGCCTTTTGCTTTCAAAACCCAAAATCGCGAGTACGAGGACCGGATAAAATCAAATTTTTGGATAACAATCAAAACACGTATTGACTATGGCTTGGTAAGTTGTAAAACTTGAACTAACATGCTCTTAACCATTATAATTTTTTCTTCACTTAAATAATTCATGCAATTTCGTACAAGACGACATTACCATAGCAAATTTAGATAAAAAGCATTGTACTTTGCACATCTACCGATTGTAAACTAAAACAATGATGGGTAGCATTTGTTTCTAGACATCTGTTTTGAAGACAACTGTATAAACATACCGTGCTTGGGGTCCGTAAAAATTTCCCCCCCACCAAAACATTTCGTCTCAAAAATCATTTTCCATATTTTTTGCACCATTATGCACCATTTTTGCACCAAGTCCCGAATTTTTTGCAACCCCATACTTAGCGGACGATACGGCCATCTCAAAAATGGGGGGGCTAAGTTTACGCTGACCCCCCACTTATGCCGAATTTCGACTCAAAAACCAGTGCATAATTTTGCACCAATTATGCACCATTTTGCACCCAGTCCCGAATTTTGGCACACCTAAAAAAAAAATATAAAAAAATATACCCCAATACTTTCGAGATATCGGTTCCATTCATAAAAGGGGGGCTAAGTTTACGCTGACCCCCCCTTATGCGAATTTCCGACTCAAACAAGTTGCATAATTTTGCACCAATGTTGTGCACCATTTTGCAACCCAAGTCCCGAATTTTGCACCCCAATACTTTGGAGATACGGCCCGTTTAAAAAAGGGGGGGCTAAGTTTAACGCTATCCCCTAATGCGAATTTCAACTCAAAACTTTGGTGCATAATTTTGCACCATTTGCACCATTTTGCACGCCAGTGCCCGAATTTTGCACCCCTATACTTTTCGAGATACTGCCATTTTCCAAAAAGGGGGGGGGCAATTTTGGGTTTCATTAACTTGGCTCCCCCAATGAGAATGCTCGGGGGAACCCTTATATGTATCAGTCTCATATTTTTGCACTTTTTTTTTGGCACCTTTTTTGCAACAATCAGATTTTTGCACCCCCACTTTCGCAGAACATTTCCATTCAAATTGGGGGAGCCAGTTAATGGTGGCTCCCCACTTGTAATTTTCGAAACCAAATTAGTCTCATATTTTTTTGGGGGGGCACGATTTTTGCACTTTTTGCACTAAAAGGTCTAGATTTTTGCACCCCTACCATTTCGCACAGCATTTTCATTCAAATTGGGGGAGCAAGTTAATGGTGGCTCCCCACTTTGATTTCGAACGCGAAAATAGTGCTCATATTTTTTGCACTATTTTTGGCACTTCTTGCACCCAAATCTAGATTTTTGTATCCCTACCTATTTCGCAGCATTTTACATTTCAAATTGGTGAGCAAGTTAGATGCGTTTGTTCAAAATCATTTTGGAGAATGGACCGGAGGGGGGGGGGGGGGGGGAGGGAGCTCTAAATTAGCATCTAATTATGCACTCTTTAAATGACAAGATCTGATTTTTGCACCCCTAAACTGTCGAATCTACAGGAGGTGAAATATGGAATAAATTAACAAATAAAATCCGATTTCCAAGTAGAGAAGTAAACTTTTTTCGAAATGATGAACGGAAGTCCAAAAAAACAGGCTCTTAATAAGCTGCTATAAAATCTCTCTCAAATGCCAAGTGGCTGTTTTTCACCCCTAACAACAGAATCTACATGGAGGTGAAATATTGAAACAATAAACAAATAATAGATTCAAAATCAAAGATGGAACGTTTATAAATACTGCAAGTCTTTAACAGAAACAAAATTACTGGAAATTTAATAAGCTGCAATTAAAGCACTCTCAAATTGCCAAACGCTCATTTTTGCACCCCAAAACTATAGAATGTACAGTGAGGTGAAATATGAACAAGTACAAATATATTCGAAATCCAAATAAAGTATCGTTCAAAATAATGTATCAGAAAGTCAAAATTAATAGCTCTAATTTGCTCTTGCTGTAAATACTCTCTCTGATAACCAAGTTTGATTTTTGGCACCCTAAACTATAGAATCTGCAGTGAGTGAGATAAGAATAAATAACCCAATAATATTTCGAAATCCAAAATGAGGGATCGTTTTTTAAAATCATGGGTCAGAAGTCAAAATAACTATGCTATAAGGCTGCTATTAAGCACTCTCAATTGTCAAATGCTGATTTTTGCACCCCATAAAACTATAGAATCTACGTGAGTGGAAATAAGAAATAAATACACAAATAATATTTCGAAATCCAAATAAATGTATCGTTTATCAAATCAATGTATCAGAAGTCAAAATTTGTTGGCTCTAAATAAGATGCTATAATAACTCATCAAATAACTATAGTGCTGATTTTTGCAACCCCTAAACTATAGAACCACAGTGAGGTGAATAAGAAATAAATCATCAAATATGGTTTTCGAATTTAAATAAAGCACCTTTTAAATCAAAATCATGATCAAAGCAAAACTACACGGCTCTAATTTGCTGCTATAAAATACTCTAACAAATTATCACGTGATGATTTTGCACGCCCTTAACTATCGGGAATCTACATTGAGGGTGAAATAGAAATAAATAAACAAATAAATTTCGCAATCAAATAAAGGGTATCGTTTATCAATATCTGTATCAGAAGTCAAAATTACTAGGCCGAAAATTAGCTTCTTTAAATACTCTCACATCTTGCCAAGTCCCGATTTTTTTGCAACCCCTAAACTAAAGAATCTTACAGTGAGATGAAATAAGAAAATAAATAAACAAATATATTTCGAAATCCAAATAAGATATAGTTTACATCAAAATCAATGTTCACGAAGTCAAAATTACGAGGCTCTAAATTAGCTGCTATTAATAATCTTCACAAATTATCAAGTGGCTGGATTTTTGCACCCTAAACTATATTCTGCAGTGAGGTGGAATAAGAAATAAATAAACGAAATAATATTTCAAAATCCAAATAAAGTAATGTTTATCAAAATCATGTAATAAAGAATTCAAAATTTTGTTAGGCTCTAAATAAGCTACTAAAAATATTCTCCAATAACTAAGGTGCATGGATTTTTTCACCCCTAAACTATAGAATCCACAGGGTGGAGTGAAATAAGAAATAAAGAAACAAATAATATTTCGAACACAATATCAAATAATAAATCCTGTTTATAAACAAAATCATGTATCAGAAGTCAAAATTTACAAGGCTCTAAATAAGGCTGCTATAAATACTCTCACAAAATTATCAGAAGTGATGATTTTTGCAAACCCCTTAAAAAACCGTAGAATACTACAGTGAGGTGAATAAGAAATAAATAAACGAATAATATTTCGAATCCAAATACAAAAGTATCGTATTATCAAAATCATGTATCAGAAGTCAAATTTACTAGGCTCTTAATTGCTGCTATAAATACTCTCACAACTTACCAAGTGCTGATCTTTTGCACCCCTTTACTATAGATCTACAGTGAGGTGAAATATAAATAAATTAAAGCAAATAATATTTCGAAATCCAAATAAGTATCGTTTCTCAATATCATGTATAAAAGTCAAAATTACTAGGCTCTAAATTAGCTTCTATAAATACTCCACATCTTACCAAGTCCCGATTTTTTGCACCCCTAAACTAAAATCTACAGTGAGAGGGAATAAGAAATAAATAAACAAATAATATTTCGAAATCCAAATAAGATATAGTTTATCAAAAATCATGTATCAGAAGTCAAAATTACGGGCTCTAAATTAGCTGGCTGTTATACTCTCACAAATTATCAAGTGCTGATTCTTTTGCACCCTAAACTCATATAAAAATCTGCAGTGAGTGAAATAAGAAAATAAATGACAATAATATTTCGAATCCAAATAAAGTCTCGTTTTATCAAATCATGTATAAGAAGTCAAATTTGTAGGCTCTAAATAAGCTACTAAAAATATTCTCTCAATAACCAAGTGACTGATTTTTCCACACCCTAAACTATGAATCCCACGTGAGTGAAAGAATAATAATAAAAAAATAAAATATTATCGAAAATCAATAAAGCATCGTTTATCAAAATCATTGTATCAGAAGAATCAAAATTACAAGGCTCTAATGAGCTGCTATAAAAACTCTCACAAATTATCAGTGATGATTTTTGCAAACCCCCTAAACCATAGAATCTACGTGAGTGAATAAGAAACAAATAAACAAATAATATTTCTAAATCCAAATAAAGTATCGTTTTTCAAAATCATGTAAATCAGAAGTCAAAATTACTAGGCTCGATATTAGCTGCTATCAAATATATCTCACAACTTACCAAGTGCTGATTTTTGCACCCCTTTACTATAGAATCTCAGTGATGTAGGAAATAAGAAATAATAACAAATAATATTTCGACATTCAAATAAACATCGTTATCAATCATGCATCAGAAGTGCATAAAAAAAAATATAGGCTGCTAAAATTACTGCTAGTTAATACTCTCTCAAATTAACCAAGTGCTGATTTTCTGCACCCTTAACTTAGATTCTACAGTTATGTGAAACATGAAAAAAATTAACAATAATATTTCGAAATCCCAAGAAGGGTCGTTTTTAATCTAAATACTGTAACAGAAGTTGAAATTACTGGGCTCTAAATTAGCAGTTATACATTCTCTCTAAAAATTGGCCATGTCTTGATTGTTGCACCCAAAACAGTCTCTTTTTAGTGTTTTTTACTACATAATATTTTAAGTTTCATTTAAGTTATTTTACTAAATAAATTGTAATAAATAATAAGTCTTTCGGCCGTAAAATTTTTTGTTTTTTAAATATGTATTATTTTTTGCACCTGTACATTCACAATGTTAAAAGATCATCTGAAAGTTATTAATGAAAACTTTTACAAAGATGTCAGTAGGTCACAAGATGAGGTTTGAATAGGAATACAAAAATTCCCTTCTATCCCAAATATTTGAGCAGGAGATGTATCCTGGTATATGTCATTGAAATTCACTATACATCGTCTGTTTCGGGTGTACTCCACGTATTGACCCAGCATGGAGAAATTTAAAAAATCAAGTTGTGCAAAATGGTGCATGTTGGTGTAAATAATTATGTTCTCAAAATTAATGACACTTAACAGGGTGTTACTATTAAGATAGTATCACCTCCAAAATATTTCGTCATGAAATACTAAAAAAAAAACAAATGGTGTATTTAAAGTTCAATAATACATGCTTCCAAAACTTTGTTTCGAAGATGCCCCCCGGGGGGCTACCATTTCAGTTGGCCGTGCCGCATAATGGATGTTTAACACAGATTGAGGAGGGGAACAAAAATAAAATTTGGGTGCAAAATCGTATATTTCCGTACAAATTACCCTGACATACCAATACATGTACATGTATGTGTATGTACATAGGTACATGTATGTTTTGTTTTAATAATTCGGTTTTTTGTTGAATGTGGGGAGGGGTTGTGGTGTGGGGAACTTATCCAGCCCGATATAAAACTACGGAAACGGTAACGGAACTATCTCAGCTCTAACTGTGACAGTTTTCCGGATGGCAAAAGTTGTATCTTGGTTTCTCTTTTGTTCCGATCTAAGTAGTCTACAACTTTTTTCTTTGTTATAGTGTTGTATCATCCTTTTGAAATTGTCGCTTTTATCCAAATCCCTTGCTTTTTTAACTATGTCTGTACCAAGTATGTCAATGCAAGACTCAATTAAATATTTTGTGTAGGATGCATTGTTTGTGGATATTCTACCAACATCATATGGAGGTGTAATGTATTGAAAACATATTTTATTTATCTCTTTTTGATTGGTTTTAACCTAGTATCACGGCAAGAATTACCTAGTGGCAATATGACACCTTGCGTGTAGACTCATATATATAAACATTACACGCATGCTACATCAAACGTATACTAATGACGATGTCCATATCAATCAGTTTCTCCAAATCGTGTCCATGCATTTATAAAAAATACTGTTGACTCTATAATCATATTTCTTAAATTTCTAGTAGCAATACCAAACTTTCGTGCCTAAAGCAAATTTTACATATAATTCGAGAAAAATAATCTGATAATGTGAAACGGAGTCCTACAATCATCACCACCAAAATCACAAAACAATCACACTCACAAAATATCCAAACCTCAAAATATGATTAAGTCCAGGAATAGTTAAATCATACTATATAGTTCATAATATTATTTTAGTTAATCATTTTGACGTGGGATTGTCACTCCATACTCGCACACAGATCGTCAAACTACGGCAATGTGTTATTAATACAATTCGCAGTTAAAAAAATCCATCCCGAATCGGGTTCGAACTCGAGTTTCCCACATTCAGGTAGCGCTTTGCCAACTAAAACCACGATCCGGATGGATTTTTTTAACTTCTAAATTTGTATTAAATATTAAAATTCCCCCGACATGAGTGTTTCCCGACTATTCCAAATCGAGCAAAAAATACGGAAGTGTTTATGATTCATGATTAAGAAAATTCTTAGCCGTACATTAATTATTTACACCATACCATATTAATGTTAATAATTCCAGTCGCAAGGATCCTTTCCCTTCTCTCCATTGGGCGATTTAGTCCAGGCACCGGTATAAATATGCTGCTGTCTAATCAAACATTCTCCTGCGCCCATACTTATGAAGAGTTTACACACAAGATTACAAAAAATCCTGCATGTTTGTTACAATTTATTAGGTTTGGTCCTTCTACACAATATATTGTGTAATGAAGTAAATACTTAAATATATTCATTATCTCTGTCGTATTCACGATTGAGCAGCATAGGAGAAGAAACATAATTTATTATTATACATTAGTTTATAAGTAAATATTCTTGAGTTGAGTGGTAAAATGAAAGTTGTAAAAAAACGTAATCAAATGTTCGAATACTCAAACATATTTCGCACCTTATGGAGACTCTACGAGCGATAAAATACTATAGGCTCTAATACATTTACAATGTCCCCGTTCCCACTTCTATCAGCCAGTATAACAATGTCAGAGTTAATTTAGTGATACTTTACAACATCTACTATAAAGCTTCGCAAACGCTTTTCTGGCGCGTTTTGTGATGAGCGTTATTGTGTGCATTGAGCTGCCATGTGTTCATTGAGTGCGATTACGCTCAAATTTTCACAAGAATATGTTAATTTATAAAATTAAGGATCTTGTGGAAAAATTATGTACATATAGTCCGGATAAAGCATGGAGGTGTTATAATCCAAGAAATGTTTTTTAAATCGAAAAAAATAGTAAACATTGTGATTTTCAAGAAAATCAATTTCTTGATTGCGCTCAAAATTCACACACATAAATTAATTCATAAAATTAAGGTTCTGTGCAAAAATAATTACAATCGATAAAGCATAATAGTTGTTATAAGTTTACGTATTTTTTTTTAAATAGAAAAAATCTAAATTGCCATTTCATAAGAACATAATTTTTCAGAATGGCGCTCATCAATAAATAATAAATAATTTTCAAAATTTAAAGGAGTCCTACACCAAGCAGTTATATAACTAGATTTTCAGTCTGGGGACTTTAAATCAAAGCGACCAAGCCAACCCTGCAGGCCCCGACGCAATCGCGAGTGAGCGATAACCAACCAAAGATCGATAATTTTTAATAGGAAATATAGCATCATGTATGGAACAGTGCGAAACCTCCGCGCATCAACGCCAGAATCAACACTCTGCCGATTCGACAACTCTGAAATTTATTATGTGCTTCGTTGGCTAGGACGGCTCCAAAGTCACCGTTTACAAACGGTGAACGTGGCAGTTCTAAGTTTAGGGATTTTGAAAGGTCTCCATAAAATTTAATCAGCAATTAAAGTATCGATTAAGCCGGAATCGTGCTAAACAAACACACAAATTAGGAAAAAAATCGTTAAATTGTGGATTATCACTAGAAAAAAAAGAAACCTTTTTGATTGTGCTCAATTTCACAAAAAAATATTTTAATTAAATAAAAATGAAGGTGGTGTGAAAAAATCATCAACTCAGATAAAGCATGTAGGTTGTTTATAACAGTCGAAGATTGTAAACTTTTTTTTAATCGTAAATTGCGAATTTTTATGACAAAATTAATTTTTGATTACGCTCAGATTTTTACACGAATATATCATTTTATAAATAAGGTAATGTGAAACATATACAATCGGATACAGCATGTTTGTGGTTGATACCAGCCGAAGAATATGTATGTAAAAAATTGAAAAAAAATCGTCCAAACCTGCGATTTTCATAAAAATAATTTTTCCGCGAATCGATTTTTCCGACGTGGCAGTTCTAAGTTCAGAGATTTCAGGTTTCCGAAAATTTTATCGCATTGCGTATCGCTTTTAGCCGGAATCGTGTTTAACAAACAACCAAAATACAGAAAAAACGGATTTTTTTTCTCCTGTAGTGAAATTAATCTTCGCTTCGCTCGGTTACGCTCATCCAAAAAATCTTTCCCTCAACATATATATTTTATATCGATCATTTTTTTTTTTGGTCGGGGAAGTCATGCATCAAAATAATAAAAATACATTCCCAAAACAAATACATAGTGCTTGTGTGTCAGCTAGAGTGCATTCAAGCAAAACCGCATTGCGCTATTGATATACAATCAGGCACCTTACACACAAGCCAAGTTATTTTTAAATTTCGAGTTGTCACCCCGTCCTTCATAAGAATAAATAAATTCAAAACCGATAATAAGCTGGATTCTAGAAGATCTAGACAGCTGGAAAATCCTGATGACACTCTTAATTTGGTTGAATATAGAACGCCTTCTTCATTTATCACGATGTAATTACCCGATGTCAATTATTTATTACTAGAAGTAGGGCCCTCCATTATAATAATGCATGTAAAAATCGACACAACCACGAATGGTATTACGAATTTTTTGTGCAACGTTCAAATTACTCATGTGCTTGTGCATTCAGGTAAGTGTGATATAGTGCCGTGGGAAAAAGAACGAATATACAGTTATCTGGAAAGGAATCGATATCCACGGATTTGTCCAAAACTTTTAGGTTTAACGTTAGCTATATTCAAACTAACCGATAATCGTCTCTACAGGACTTGGTTCGATCCCTCCTAAGGCATGGTTTATTTTTTAATCGTCCTTATCGTCATGTATCACCACTCAGTCGTCTCAGAATTGCCTTTCGTGGCATTAATTGATACAGTCCATAACCACCTCCGTCGAAACCCCCCCACCCGCGGGTGCGGCAAGTGTTATGTTTGGATGAGCGTAGCGAGCGTAAGCGAAACTTCAATTTCACTGACCCCTCAAAAATTTTTAGCTCCAATTTTTTTTTTTTGTATTTCTGTCCTGTTTTTTGCACACAATTTTGGCGGGCAAACGCCATATTCGATCCTTGATGAAATTAGAGGGAACTCTTCGTTTCTCTGACTTAGGACTGCCCACGTTTTGGTACAATCGAAGAAATATTTCTAAACGTATACCCTACTTGTAATTTACGATTTTTTTTTCGATTTTTAGTGCGATATTTTCTCAACATTGGGGATATTTGTAGAGTATTAATAGCAGCTAATTTAGAGCTAGTAAGTTTTGACTTCTGATACATGATTTTTATAAACGCTTCTTCTTTGAATTTCGAAACATTATTGTTTATTTATTCTTATTTCCCTCAATGTAGATTCTAGTGGGTTTTAGGGGTGCAAAATCAGCAACTTATAGTTACTTTTGTTGAGTATTTATAGCACTTATTTGTAGCCTACAATTTACTTCTATACATTGAATTTTGGATAAACGCTACTTTATTTGAATTTGAAAATATTTTTGTTTTTTATTGCTTATTTCACCTCACTGTCGGATTCTATAGTTTAGGGGGTGCAAAAATCAGCACACTGATAATTTGTGAGAGTAATAATAGCAGCCTCATTTAGAGCCTAGTAATTTTGACTTCTGATACATTGATTTTGATAAACGATACTTTTATTTGGATTTTTCGAAATATTATTTGTTTATTTAATTTCTTATTTCACTCACTGCAGATTCATAGTTTAGGGGTGCAAAAATCAGCACTTGATAATTTGTGAGAGGATTTATAGCAGCTCTTTAGAGCCTAGTAATTTTGAGGACTTCTGATACATGCATTTTGACAGCACTTGGCTATTTGAGAGAGCATTTATAGCACTTATTAAGAGCCCTGTTTTTGGACTTCCGTTTCATCATTTAGTAAAACAACGTTTTACTTCTCTACTTTGGAAAATCGGAATTCTTATTGTTATTATAATCTCCATATTTCCCCCTGAGATTCGACAGTTTAGGGGTGCAAAAATCAAGACTTATCATTTTAAGAGTGCATATTAGCTTCTTATTTAGAGGCCCTGTCCACTTCTCCAAAATGATTTTGAAAAAACGCATAAACTTGGCTCCCCCCATTTGAAATTGCGAAATGCTGCGAAATTGGTGGGGGTTGGCAAAAATCCTAGACATTTGGGTGCAAAAAAGTGCATAAATAGTGCAAAATATGAGACTATTTTCGTTCGAGATTCTCATTTGGGAGAAAAGCCAAGTTAATGTACCCAAACTTGGCCCCCTTTTTTTGAAATGGCCGTATCTCCCGAAAGTATTGGGGTGCAAAATTCGGGACTTGGGTGCAAAATGGTGCATAATTGGTGGCAAATTATGCACATATTTTTGAGGTTGAAATTCGCATTAGGATAGCGTAACTTAGCCCCCCTTTTTGAAACGAGGAGCGTTCTCCGATAAGTATTGGGGGTGGCAAATTTCGGGGACTATTGATGGTGCAAATATAGTGCATAATTGGTGGCAAAATTTATGCACTTGGTTTTGAGTCGAAATCGCATAAGGGGGGGGTTAGCGTAAACTTAGCCCCCCTTTTTGAAAATGGCCGTAATCTCCGAAAGTATTGGGGTGCAAATGTCGGGACTGAAAAAAATTGGGTGCAAATGGTGCATCATTGGTGCAAAATATGAACATGTTTTGAGACGAAATGTTTTGGTGGGGGGGACAAGTTTACGGACCCGCTTGCTTTATGTATCTGACAAATTTCTTGTTATTTGCTTCACCCGAATTATTGATTCTAGATATCTAAGTTACGTACTTAGAAGTGAATCACTCCGTCTAAGCAGTACATCCGAGCAATTTGGATGGAAAATAACCATTTGAAATTTCCTTCTTCTTCTTTGAATTTTTCTCTTACAAATATTTCAACGCCTTGATAGGAAACAAACAACAACAAAATGTGATATCCCCCCCCAAATACAAAAAATTGTGTAAAAACAACGGCCGCCAAGCTCTCCTTCAATTGTCTTCGGCTGTGAATGCTGGGATAATATAGAAGTTGAGCCAAGATTTTCATTCTTCTCTCAAGTTTTCGCCATTGGAGAGAAGTAAGATCATTTCGCTGTTGGAACGAGCACCACGCCAACCATTTCGATGGTAAAAAAGGAAAAAAATGTAAACTCAAAATCAAAAAAAATTACTTGCCTTTAATTGTTGGTTCATTACGGAGAACTCACTCACTCTCTACATCTTTATTCAGTATCCTAATTTCGTGTAGTATTTAAAATTATAAATTAGTAGTACTTAATATCTCACTAATATTCAAGTAATCAAGCAACCGAATGAACATCCAATACAACACATATTTTTCATTTGCAGTGACGCAGATGTCAGTACGTGGTTTATGTGAGGTGACAGGCAACAGTTGAATATTTCTGTACTCGACATTGCTATACGTGGATTAACAAGCAAGGAAAATAATTTGTTTTTATGTTTCTCTTTCCCGAATTGAGACCAACAACAAGATGTGAGCTGGTAAGACAACGATTTTTTTTTTTGACTCTTCTTTTTCGGCATCTTTTCCCTCCTTCTTTTGGGTATTAAATACTGTGAATTAGGAACCACTTGCACTATTCTGTTCACTAAATATCCAGATGTATAAACACATCGTTATAGCATGGATAATTTTACGGTAGACCCGACTCTGTGTAGGCAAACTACTACTCTCTGATTTTAATATTAAAACGCTATGTGGAAAATAGCTCTTTTATTTATAACGATAACAACGTTTCGGAAATTACTGAAAAACTATTTCTAAAACTATAAAATATTTTTGTAAAACTTCCATGTGTGAATGTGATAAATGTTAAATCTTATCTACCTTGGTATTCTATTGTACGGACTTAGTCAAGTACTTTCATGTGTACATACACTGGGGAAAAAACGCCAAAGTCGTTCTTTAAAAGGGCGAGCGAGCCATTGTTGTTGTTTGAGGGTTAAACACAAAATTTACAGACTCTGAAGTAAATTTTTTAAAAGCTTTCCTTTGTAATAACGATTGAAAATTTTTCGGAAAACAATCATATTAGATTTCGCGCTATAGAGAGAAACCCCGAACCGCGCTCTTTGGGTTTTCGTTTCGCCGGGGGGCAGAGCGTGTCAGCCAATCACAGGGCCCGGTCGGGAATTCAGAGAGTGCGGGATTACAAAAATGTGCCGCGATTTTAAAGTACGTTCCGTACACGTGGGGTTGTTTACCCTATGTATAATTAATTAATAAATAATCTTACATACTCATATTAGGGATTGGTGAAACCACTGACGTGTTATGCTTGTTTATAAATTCCCAACAAAAAATCTACAAAATTTAATGTATTGTTCTGCTCACACGGGTTAGAAGACTTCTGGGGTACATACATTGTACTCATACATAATATACATACTCATACAACGCGTCTCCAAAGCTATGCACATACAGGAAACGAAAATAATATTTGTAATAAGTGTAGTCCTACCAAAAAAAATATTGTTGAGGAGAAATATTATAAATTTCTAAAGTGAAAATAACAATATATTGATTGACTCATGAACAGGAAGAAAAAAAAAAACTCTTTCAGGTGTTTTTGCATCTTATTCGTGATGAAATATTGATAGGTACTTTCAGCTATGCATCGTGGAACAGTGCTGGGACAGGATAATTTATTTCTTACCCGGGAAAAAAAAAGTTTAAAGGATATTCCTCCAAAAAAATACCTAGATAAGAAAAAAACTGTAAAAACATTTTCTAGGTAAAAAGGTAAAAAAAGATGAAAATAATTAACTAGATAATTTTGCTTAGATGAAAGATAATATTTATTACAGTAAAACCCTGATTATTCCCCAACTACATATCCCAAAAATATGCAGATTCTTTGAAAAAACAAAAGGGCCTAATTTAGTAATTACTATAGTAGAAGTATTTTTTATTTGAAAAGGTGATTCATTATTATATTTATCTTAAGTATTGTAACCTAACTATTTTTTAAATCTTAAATTATCGAGATAAGTCACAACCATGATGGTGACTCTTCAAAGAGGACTACGCCTTGTATTCATTCCATGAAAAAAACTTTATATTTGTACTTTTAGGGATAATTACAGCTGGATACATTTATTTTCAACTTGTTTTTGTAAAACAATAAATTACAAATGGGTTTGAAATTGATTTAATACAAATTATTTATGATCTTAAGCACTAAACAGTCCGTAAACATTTTTATTATGGGACCTTAGTGAAAAATTTTTTACCACGTATTATTTTAGGGGATAGGGCCTATGAAAAAAAGGAAACTGTGGTAGTTAGGCCTATCCTATGCATGCAATAACATGCTAGGATTTAAAAAAGGGGTTTGTACTAAAGAATTCCCCTGAACTCGTTTGGCATACATATCACTTGAATACAAAAAATCTATGATAAGTGGGATTGTTTAAAAAAAAAAAAACAATAGAAAACACCATTGCTAGAAAATTGTCACTGTCCGCGCGCAATCATTCTTTTTGTTTTTTGGCGTTTAGATAATCATTTCTGGGAAATTCGCCGTAATTCGATGAGCGGACAAAACTAAAAAAAGCACATAGGAAGGGAATCCCCGTTTGGCCCGATTAGCCCGACAGAGAGGGCACATGAGGTCACGCTGTGAGACTGATTCGGGAGGTCTGGGTTCTAGTTCCTCCACCAGAAATCCGGGACTGAAGGGGATGAGTACTCTTAAAAAAAGGAGGCACCCATGGAAACAGATATATACGCTACACTGGACACTGGGTAGCACCTTTCTCTACTAGACCATAAAGTCATAATTACTAATCATTTTTATAGCAACGCCAGTGCCGTAAATAGCATTCACGAAGCGGCCTTGTGTTAATACATCAATGCATATTAATGCATATTTAAAAAAAACGTATGGGGTCTAATTTAAATTTTCCCAATATTTTTAGTAGTTCGAGACTAATATTTTGGTCTGTGAAATAATACTTAAAAATTAAGTCCCCGAGGTTTCCTGGATTTGTAACTATAAATAGTTTGATTTTTACTGGTGAAAAGTGTTAAATTAAATTCCTGTTAAAAACACCGGAAGTTCAAAAATGTTTAACATCATTTTGTACGACTGGCTGAAGTTCGAAATCTAAATCAAATTAGCATGGTAATGCTATGATTCGAGCCGAAAATGTGCGTTCGTGCTTTTAAACTACGCATACATTTTTTTCATCTATCAAAGAAGTTTTTGTGTGCGTACTCAGAAAGGTGATACCAATTATTCTCGTACAATGGCATGTTGTTTAAATTTTGTCCTAAACTATTTTTTTTAAATGTCAACCCAAAATTGCAAGTTTCATGTACTTTGCACCGACTTACTTGATTCGCCAGTTGAGATCTGCTATCTGTTTCTGCTTAGCTCCCTCCTTTAGATGACGAAATACAAATACGCCAAATTTATAGGGCAATAGACGCCAATAGTGACGAGGATAAGAGCTAAAAAAGCGACATTTATAATAACGTGAAACTGGTTTCCATTGTTCTATATTAACCGCTTAACTCAAAAAATATATTTCATTCAGGGTAAATAGTAATGAATTTAGCAGAAAAATTATTGGGGGGTTTCCATGACCTCCCAAAAATTGTCAAACATGACATTTTTAGAGCTAGGTCCCATCGGCAAAAATCTCCCATAAGAAATAAAATGGGGGTGATCTTTATGCCCGTGACCTTGGGAGGAATTTGATCCAAAAAAATATTGGCCCATTATTGACGTTACTCTACAGCCTTTTCTGTAATTCTCTCTATTTTGTTTTGTAATTTGGGCAAGTAGTTCGGTCAAAATATGTGATTACCAAGATGGGGTGTGATTTTGCAATGCATATTTTTGCATGTTTGAGGGTATATTTGGGCACAGTATCAAAGACATGATGTAAAAAATGGGCTTTAGATTTGTACTATGCTCTATTATCTATGTGGACCAAAAAAGAAGCAGGTTAAAGCCGATTTAAGAAATTTCCCAAAACACCAATTTTCGTAAATTTCTGGATCAAAAAAATGGAAAGATTTGTGTTAAATCACGGTTACAATATATAATTTTTTAAACTGTCATTTAAGTGTAGTATTGTACTATAGATCATGTGGTGAAAAATATTTTTTTGAAAGAACTGTTTTTCTGCCTACCTATGCTGGTAACGACGTAAATATAATATACCCTTCTTAAAATTAAGTTGATTTAAAACAATGAACCGACTTTCAGTGAACCTTTTTTTTCTAGCGTCGTAAGTTCGTGAACCGATTTGACATCAAACCTTAATGTCAAATGTTGCGGGTTCGTCGTTTTTGTGCCGTTACACATGTAGACTTGAAACCCAAAGCTTATACGATCGAAGTGAGACAAGCGCAGGAATACAAATATTATAATTTATATACCCCTTGTATCCTGGCAAATTCTAAAAAAAAACGTAATTTTTACGAACTGCCCCAATGCCCCCTTCCCCCCCCCCTCTCGAGATAGTAAAGTTTTTGCCCTTGTCTTTTTCCCCTTACTTTGTAAACGTCCCCCTTGAATTTATGAATTCAACACTGGGTCATTCTGTTGTCGTCCCCTCGTCACCATGGTTAATTGGTCACATTAATTCTAGTGTGAGATATTAAATCTGACCCGTTTCATAACGTTTATAAAGATTACAATAACACTGTTCTATCTATGTAGGCATATTATCTTAGGTTCTAAGTTTGGCAACAAAACAATTCATTAAACGCGCCCCGGTAATCGCTCACTCACGGACGACGAATAAAGCTAAGGTGATGTCGTTTTGGATCAAAGTTTAATTTTTGACCCCAAAACGTGACACGGTCGCGATTAGTACACTTTCACCCAATTTGGCACCTTCAAACAGAAGTTCACCGGTTCATATAGTTAGCCATTAGTGGGTTGAACATACGATAGTAATTAGTGACACATGATTGTCGCAATGCCAAAATATTCACTTATTAGGAAAATTCGAGATACATTTATATAAACGCTATACACACAAATTCACTTTTTGCAATGACTAACCTTCTATAGGCTAATTTCACATTTTACTTTTAGCGTGGTTGTTGGATTGGATTATTTTAACGGATTCGTGGTATTCACCCTTTCTGCCTTTTTTTGTTGAATAGAATATGCTAAAAATTAAAATCTATGACGGTTATACCCAAAAGCCATCTAGGCAAAGAAGAGCGTCCTGTTTTTGACGATTATAAAAGAATCAATTACTTTTTCTAACGAAAAACAGCACCAAAGGATCTTGTGAAATTCTACGTTTCACAGATTATGCCGAAAGCGAAATATTCACAACTGTATAGTTGCCCCGGCGTTTATTTACAATGCATCTGTCACTGGGCACATCTTATCACTTTATGATTTTTTGTCACATTTGTATTCCCTTTTGTCAATTATTCACTATCTCAACTCGACAATCGACACAAACGAGGGCTGCATCGTCATCAATCACTCAATCACCGATCATCACTTACGCAATTAATTATTTATTTATTTAACGTCTATCCTATTCAGTTTTAAAAAAGATTTACAAAGGAGGACAACTAAAATAAATCTAATTACATAGATGCAGAAAACAAACAATTTAAAATTTCATTTTCGTAAATATTTGAAAATAGTAGCATTACAACAACAATGCATTTAAACACAACAATTTTGGTAACAAATAAAAAAAATTATATAATGTGCATTTAATGAATAAATCAAATATGAAAAAGTGTGGAGAAAGAAAAAAAAAAGACAAAGAAAAAGAAAAAAAAGAAAAGAAAAGAAAAAAAAAAAGAAAAAAAAAGAAAAAAAAGGAAAAAAGGAGAAAAAATATGTTTTTCTGCGGATAACCGCCCCCTGTTTAATAGACTGAAACGTCAAAAGATATAAAAAAAAACGAGCTGCAAAATGTCCTGGATAAAAGATTTAACATTAAAACACGGAGGTTATAATCGAGATCAAGCAATGAAGTCTTGCGAGTCACAAGTTGGGACATATCACGTTTTTGACAAGAGGACCGGTGTTCAAGGTTTTTAGACGTTTGTTTTCAGGCGAATGTTTTCGTGAAACCAATATATAAATTAATTTGGGTACGGAAAAAGAGGATTTTATCATTGCGAGTCTGAACCAAGATACGATGCAATGGACCAAACCTCTTTTCAGGGATTAAAAGTGAAGAACGCCTGGAGTTAGACAACCCTTTCGACCTTCCCCACCCGCGGGCTAGTACTGACATCGCCAGGGGTAACCCCGGTACATTCACGGTTGGAACGCTAATAAACGGCGTTCGTTGTTTTTAGCAATACGGAAAACGACAAAAAAAACAAAACATTTTTGAAGGGGGTAAATGATGTGTACTTTGTATGATCATCTACCGTTTAAATTATACTCAGATATCCAGTTTACCAAAACCAAAAACAAGTACAAAAGCTACACGCCAAAACTATTTTTAGGACTGGTGGATACAGACAGATTGGATAATTCTGTATTTTGTGGGTCCAAATTTAACTTGGCTCAACCACCAATGAAATTATGACGTTCGATATGATGTGAATTTTGCACACTTTTTGCACAATTTTGCCAACCCAAAATTCGATTTTTCACAAGCAAACAAAAAAAGTTTTTTCAGCATTTATTTTGGCTGAGCCAAGTTAAGCTAGCACAACCAAAATGGATTTTAATTGTCAAAACCTGTGGCCCTATTTTTGCACAATTTTTTACAATTTTGCACAAACCAATTTCGATTTTGACAAGCAACACAAAAAAGTTACGACAACTTTATTTGCTGAGCAAGTTAATGGTTTTCAAAAAGAATTTATTTGTTTAAATTTTTTT
>JAMZAV010017373.1:0-11774 GCA_024449915.1 Sweltsa coloradensis | reverse complement strand
CAAGTGCCTTTTCAAGCTCCCTTTTATCTCCAACTTAGGCCTACTGGCCAAACTCCGGTGGATTTTAAAGGGGGGATCCAGGGCCCCAAATTTAAAATTTTTCCCAAAATATTAGTTAAACGAAACATCGGACATTTTTATCAAATGATCATCTGCATTGCCAATATTTTTTTATTTTTTTTTGGTTTGACGGACCCCCCAATATAGACATATAGTGAAATTTTGACGTATACACGGCACAGTTTTCTGCTTAAACTTTTGTTTAGAAGGCAAAATTTTTCTTTTATTTGTTACCATACCCCTGGCTAAAACTCTTTTGTTGGAATTTGTTTCCCTTTAATATCTTGCCCCCCGGTACATTTTTTTACTTCCGCCGGTACAAAATAACTTTGAAACCGGCGGAAGTAAAAATGTTGTGAAGATTTTAACTGGAAACAAATTCCAAACATAAAGTTTATAGCCGGGATTTATGTGTTACAAATAGAAACAAAAATCACCCTTCTTACCCGAAAATTATGAGCAAAAAGCTGTCCCGGTTACGTCAAATATTTCACTTAATCGTCTTATTGGGCGTACCGCTAAACCGAAAAATAAATCAAAAATATTTTTGGAAAGTCAGTGATCATAATGATAAACTTGTCCATGTTTCGTTAAGGCTATTCGAAGCGTTTCTTTTTTCCAAAATATGCCCTCCCCAACCCCAAAACAAGTAAGGGCTTTAAAACCGGTATTTTAGAAAATCAAAAATATTTTTTTCAAATTTTTCTGATCCCGTCACGGCCAATATAGCCCCCCAAAAAAATTTTCCAACTTCAATCCCCCAAGGCACATCATTAAAAGTAGGGTGTTGTGTTTTTACATTTTAATTTTCAACTTTTTTTCAATAGATGACTGGAGAAAAAAGATTTTTTTTAAAAATTTCTTCCTGCGATTTTTTTTTGTTTGGGGGTAAAAATCAGAAAAAAATCCCAAACAAAAAAAATTCCGGGAAAGACAAGTGTTAAAAAATATTTTTTCTCTCAACAGTCTATAAAAAAAACAGTTAAAAATTTTAAAGTCAAAAAAAACCAAACCCTACGATGAATGATGTGCCTTGGCGAACTGAAGTTGGGAAATTTTTTGAGGTGGCTATTTTGGGCCGTGTACCGGGATCAAAAAAAATTTGGAAAAAATTTTTTTTGATTTTCTAAAATACCCGGGTTTTCAAAGCCATTCACTAATTTTGACTTGGTAGCCTTTTTTTGGAAAATAAAAAAACGCGGTCAAATAGCCTTAAAACTCACAGGGGAATGCCCCTTTTGTAATGGACCCAATTTTCAAAATTTTTATCAGGGAAAAAGATAGTTTTTCAATTTGACCCAAATTTTTTTAAATTTTTTTTTCCGTGCAAAAAATAGATACTTTTTTTCCCCATCCCGATTGGACAAAAGTGCCTTTTTTAGGAAAATTGAAAAACATCTGAAAAAAAATGGAAAAAAATGAAAAAAATAGGTTTTTGTCCGGAAAAGTTTTATTTGTAGATTTACTTTTTGATTACAAAAAATGAAAAATATGCAAAAAAATCAGAAAAGAATCTTGTTTTGGGAATGTCATCAGATTTTCATTTTAACCTAAATGAAGCTTTAATTCAAACCCAAAATTTTCCCCAAAATTTGTTAAAAAACAAAAAAAAAAAATTTTTAAAAAAAACACTAAAAAATTTTAAAAAAAAATTTTTATTTAAAATTTTATTGCTTAAAATAACTTAATTTTGGCCAATTTTTAATTCCTCCACGAATGGGTTAAACAAATTTTTTTAGGAAAATTTGATTGGGTCCTGGATCCCCAATGCAAAAAAAATGTTTTGCCCTACAAAAATTTAGAATAAAAAAAAATTTTTGGATATAAAGTAATAATTGATATGATATTGTGATAAAATTGGATGGCACAGAAAAAAGCAATGAGTACATTGAATGTGTCTAATACATGACAACCCCCGGGAAGTGTGTAAGCACATTAATAATATACAAGTCGCGCTAGCGCGCACTTGAAGCCGCTACGCGGAGGGCGTGGAAAACCTCGTCTCTAAATAACCGTATAGTTAAAAATCGTTGATGCGACAAAATGCGAATGGGTTCGCGTAGGTCGCGAAGGGTAGTTTGCGGGTAACGTTTGCCGTTTACCGAAGTCCGGGGAAAATTTTTGTTTTCCGGGGACACTTTCGGTACGCCCCCGGACGCTGTCCCCCCCTCAAAGTAGGGTGCAAAAGGATTTTCAAAAACGGACATTTTACGCCTTTTGTGTAAAAAGAGAGAGAAATGTTTTTCGGGGGAAATTGCGGGACTCGGGTAGACTGAAATCGCCGACCCAGCGTGTTAAAAAATAACCTATTTTAATAAAAATTTTTCGAAATTTTTCGGGACTCAAAATTTTGGGGACGCTTTTCCGGACGAAAAATTTTTGTTTTGTCCATCCGGGTTCTATAGTCCCCAAAGAGGGACCCGATGGGCCCAAAAAATACCGAGATTTTAAAAAAAAAAATGTTTAGGTTTTCCCCAAAAAAGACCCCATTTTAAAGAAAATTTTTAGTATTAGGGCCGTCACCTCTGATGCGCCCCCCTAACGCCTTTGGAATCGCCCCCAAAAAAGACAGGGCTGAAGTATTGATGAAATGTCTTAATTCCTTTCCCAAAAAAACACCACTTAGCCCCCCCCCCCCAAACAGTGAAATTGAGACCTTGCGGGGGGCAATTTTCGGGTACGTCAAAATCTTACCCTCATTCGCGCGGTTCCGTAGAGTCCGAGATGGCCCCAATCGCAAAATTGCGCCCTTTGAAAAAAATCCGGGAAAAAGATTTTAGATGCGTCAAAATCTTCCCTCGTCCGCGCAGATCCCCCAAAGGGCCAAGATGGACAGGATCAGACATACTGACTTTTTCCCTAAATCCTGGAAAAAAGTTTTTCCGTGACACTTTTCAAGGTTTCAAATAGCACCTCGTCCGTGGGTTCCCCGTGACCCGAGATGTCCCTGATCGGACTGTAATTGGGGAAAGATATAAAAAAAAAAAAAAAAAATTTGTTTATCCCAAAATACCAACACTTTTTGAAAAATTCAAAAAGTTTTTGGCTTGTTGAAAAGAAGGTATTTCGGGGAATCGGCCCCTGATATAATCGGAAGGAAAAATAAAAATTTTTAAAATTTTTAAAAAAGCCCCCCAAAAAGGGTGACGGAAGCCCGGGCACTGTTTTGACTTAAAAAATTTCCCCTCTACAAACCCCTCTGCGCTGACCTATACAGTTCATTTGAGCCCGAGATGGACCGATCGTACAAAATTGCCCGAGTATAAAAAATCAAAGTTTTTTTTTTATGAAAAAGATAATGACACCATTTTTAAAAAAACAAATAAAAAGTTTAGGGGGGCCCTAAACCCCTGATGCAGCCCTTGACGCCATTGGGGAAACGCCCAAAAAGAAAGGCTTGAGAATTAATGAAATGTCTTAATTTTATTTCCAAAAACCCCTCCCCCCGCCCCCCGCCCCCCGGTTTTCGGGTGTCCCGCTGTCATTTTCTGGTTAATAAATTTTTAATATAAGGGGGGTTTTTTTTTTACCGCCCCCCCCCCTTTCCCCTCCCACCCCCCTCCGAAAATTTTCCACGTTTTTTTATTTGACCCCCCCCCCCCCCCTTTCCCCCCAAACCCCAACTCCCCAAACCCCGAAAAAGGGCGCTGTTGAAACTTTTTTCATTAACTTTTTCCTCGATTTTTGTTTTTCCGTTTTGAAATTAATTTGCCCCCCCCCCCCCAACCAAACCCATGCCCCGGTTTAAGGAGTCGCTAGTATAAACTTTAATTTTATTTAATGGAACTTCCCCCTCTCCGATTTTTTTTTTCACTTCGCTGAAAAATTTTTAAAGTATGTTTTTTCTTTATTGGGGGGCCCCCAAACCCCAAAGCCTTATTTTAAAGTTTTATCAAAATTAAATTTTGGGAAAAATCCCGGAGTTTTTTAAAGGCTTTTTTTCTGGATTAAAAAAGGGTTTAATAGGGGCAACCCAACTTACCCATTTTTTTGCTGATTCCAATCTTCATACGTAAATAGTTTCTTTGAGTACGGGGTTTTTTTTTATGGAGGTTTGCAAAAAAAATTTTACCGGGGCCTATAATTAAAAAAGGGGTTTTTTTTAAAAAAATTTGCGGTAAAATAAGGACCAGGTAAAAAAAAAATGGGCCCCTTTTGGGACAAGAAGATTGAAAAGGTTTATTTTCTAAAGCCCCAAAACATAAGTTCAATCTTGCTTCCGTTACCCTTCAAAGAAAAATGCGTGATGGTTTGGGTTTTTAAACCCGTTTAAAAAAATCGATAACAATGGTTTTTGCCATTTGTGAATTCACAAAAAATTTTTTGTTTTTGTGACCCCTTGAATGCAAAATTTAAACTATCAAAAAGTGCCCGGGGACCCAATCGAAGCTTCCCCTAACCCGGGGTGAAACCCCGGTTCTCAAACCAAAATTTTTTTCAATTCCTTTTTACTTGCGTACATTAACGAGCCTTGGTCTTCCCAAAACGAACCCAGGAAAACCAAAAATTTTAAGTTTTAAAGTTGCACTGCAAAAGTTCAAAATTTTCTAAAATTTGCGATTTTTTTCCCCGCAATCGAAAAGAAAAATCGGGGGAATTTTGTTTTTCACCCCTTGCTATTTTATTGGCTTTTGAATTGGCAAAACCTCGGGGCTCTACCGCGCTCTAAAAATGTCAAAAAAATAGAAAAAGGAAAAAAAAAAAAAACAATGCCAAAAAAAAAAAAACGGTACACTTTTACCGTCTAGAAACCCCCCCCGTTAACTCCGCTCAGGCACTTCTCACACGCCGTAAGTGAATTTGAAAAATTTAGGGTTTTTTGAGAAAATTTTTTTAAATTACGCCATTTCAAATTTTCTCGTGGCCCCGGCCCAAAATATTGGAACGCCAAAGCATTCGATTCCCTAACCAGCTATTTCTTAGATAAGTGGAAGTATAGGGTTCGGGGAACCCCTCTGACCTGTTTTGGGGCTATTTTGTAATCTGAATTGGTTGTTAAAAAGGGAGGGATCAGGATGTAAAAACCCATCGACTATGGAGTACCGCAAGGCACTGTCTTGGGGGCCAAAATTTTTTAAATATATAAAAATTTTGTAACCCCAAAGTAGAAGCAAAATATAATTTCCTTTGCAGATCATGGATTTGTTCCATGTACCCGCGGAGTAATGGTATATAGGCAAGCAAAGAAAAAAATGAAGTCTGGTATTTTTGGCTAAAAAATAACTTCTTGCAAATTTAAAATTTTCAAAGACTGTGTACATCCCTTCCCCCGTAAATAAAAAAACTACCCTGCTCTAATTTGTCTTTGAAAAAACCAGTGCTGACTGTAATTTTTATCTGTGGGATGTAAGTGCGAGTCTATCAAGTCTTTAAAATGTAAAGTATCTTTGGTGAACAATTTTAATAACTTAAGGTGGCAAAAACATGTGAGGGGACTCTTAGAAATGCGAAGGGTTTTGTATATTTTTTATAGGCTTCGTAGTATTATTAGTAGGAAAACTATTTATGGTTGTGACTCAGCTATTGCTCAGTCAATTATGCAATAAGGTTTCAGGTTGGGGGGGGGTTGGTAAAAGTATGATAGAGTCAAAAGGTAACCAAAGAATAAAGTAATTCTGAAAAGCCGGTTCTTACCAACGGAATTAATATTTTCTAAGTTAAAGGGTACTAGATTTGGGAATTTATTAAATTTAATTAATACATATTTTCAAAAAACCAGCATATGTTCAAAAAACAAGAATCCACTTGCATAATACCCGAAATTTTGACGCGACATTTTAGAAAAAATCCACGAAGGTTTAAACAAAAAGGGGCAGCAGCACGGTGAGTTCATTGGGCCCCCGAATTTTAAATCAACTTCCCATAGCGTCAGGTCTCTAAAGATCGCCCCAAAATTTAAGGTGAGGCCCCCAAGGGTTTTTAAACTATGGCAGAGAGTTTTAAAGTTTACTTTATTTTTAGTTTTAATGCTAATCTTTAAGTTTTTAGCTTTGCTTACGGGTTTTCTTTTCCTGCTTCTTTAATTAATTATTTATCAATATTATAATAGGTATCGTTTTTATTTTCTTATATTTCTGTAGTTTGTCTTATAACTACGCTACAAATATTGTAGTACTATTTTTCTTTTGTTATTATGTTTTTTATGCTCATTCCCTTTATTAGAATTTAATTTAATTTTCTACTGCCTGCCCACAACAGGGTGTTACCCTTGTGGGTTTCTTTTTTTTTTTCCCCTAGAAAGTTAAAGTGCAGTGTTTTTTTTTTTTGTCTTGTTATTGTAATATTGAGATAAATGGCTTAAGTTTTTTTAAAAAAAAATAAAATTTATTGAAAATTTAAATTGAATTGATTTGGCCAAAAAACCCCTTAACTCTGTACCCGGAAAGATTGCGAACGCGCCGGTTTTATATATATAATTATACATCCAAATTGCTTTTAGGGTTTTTTTTCGTGTATTTCCCCTTCCTCTAGCAGGCCTTCACAAGGGCCCTTTTCAGCTGGTCGACGTTTCGGCTGAATCACATCAGCCATCACAGGAGAAAACCCCAAAAAGTCAGAAAAAACTACTGGCTGCCTCGACTGCAGAGTGGGGAAAGACCTCGCGTAACAACCTGCTAGTTTTTATACTCTCCCAAATCAATGTACGAACAAGGTGCGCAGCAGCCCCACTCAGCCGGGCAAAAAAAAAACAAACATTAAAACCCGACGCTTCGGCTCGTGTAGTCGGACCTGGGATTTTCCCGCATCTATTTTTTGGGGGTGAAAATTTTTCCAAAAAAAATTTTTTGGATTTTTTTCCCCGGGCCCGCAATTCGAAAAAAAAAAAAGAACTTTTTCGGGGCCCAAAAAAAAAAAATTTTTTTGTTTTTTTAAAACCCCCGTTTGGGGGTTTTTTTTAATTTTTTCTTTGGGCTTTCGGAATTGGCAAACCTCGGGGTTTCTACCGGCTCTAAAATGCAAAAAATAGAAAATGGAAAAACCAAAACAATGTCCAAAAAAAAAAAACGGTACACATTTTTACCGTCTAGCCCCCCCGCTTTAAACTCCGCTCGGGCATTCTCACACGCCGAAAGTGAATTTGAAAATTCAGGTTTTTTTTGAAACATTTTTCAAAATTCGCGCATTTAAAAATTTCATCGGGGCCCCGCCAAAGTATTGGAACGCCAAAGCATTCGATTCCGTCAACCACGCTTTTTCTTTTTAAAAAATAAGCTGAAAGTAAAAAAAAAGGAAAAAATTCGGGAAAAAAAAAAAAAAACCCCTCTTAAACCTGTTTTGGAGTATTTAAGAAAATCGTAAATTGTTTTTAAAAGTGGGGGGCGTACTCAGTGATTAAAACCTATCGCTATGGAGTACCGCAGGCCTGTTTTGGGGCCAATTTTTTATAATTATTAAAAATTTTGTACCTCAATGTAGAAGCAAGTTAATTCCCTTTGCAATGACATCGTGATTGTGTTCCTGGTACCACTGGAGTATGGTATATAGGCAAGCAAACAAAACAATGAAGTCTGTGTATTTTGGCTAAACATAACTTGTTTGAAATTAATATTGCAAAGATGTGTACATCCCTTTCACATAAATAAAAAACACCCCTACTCAAATTTGTTTTTAAAAATTTAAACCAGTGCTGATTTAAATTTTTTTCATCTGGGGCATGTAAGTGCGAGTCTACAAGTCTGTCAACAGGTAAAGTATCTTGGTGAAACAATTGATAAAAACTTAAGGTGGCAAAATCATTTTGGGGGTCCCTTTTAGAAACTGCGTAATGTTAGTATATTTTTTTATAGGCTTCGTAGTATTTTTAGTAGAGCTATTGAGGGTTGTTCTCAGCTTTTTGCTCATTCCTTAGCAATAAGGTATTCTGGGTTTGGGGGTGGGGCTGGTAAAGTATGATAAGTCACAAAGGGAAATCCAAGAAAAAAGTAATTCTAAAAAAGCCGGTTCTTCCCCAAACGGAATTAAATTTTCTAAGTTAAGGATACTAATGAGGCAACTCTTATTAAATTTACATTAATACATATTTTCAAAACCAGCATATGTTCAAAAAACAAGATATCCACTTGCATAATACCCGAAATTTAGACGCGTACATTTTAGAAACTCCACGAAGGTTTAAACAAAAGGGACAGCAGCACGGTGAGTTCATTGGGCCCAGAATTTTAAATCAACTTCCCTATAGCGTCAGGTCTCTAAGTATCGCGAGGTGAGGTCCACAAGTGGTTATTAAACTATGGCAGAGAGTTATGTAAAGATTTACTTTATTTTTAGTTGTAATGCTAATCTTAATGTTTTTTATGCTTTGCTTACGTGTTTCATCTTTGTCCTGCTTCTTTATATTATATTATTCATCAATATTATAATAGGTATCGTTTGATTTGCTTATATTCTGTAGTTTGTACTTATAACTACGCTACAAGTATTGTAGTACTATGTTTTCTTATATTATTATGTTTTTTATGCATCATGTCTCCTTGATTAGAATTTAAATTTAATTTTCTACTGCGCTGCCCACACACAGGGTGTTACCCTATGTGGGTTTCTTTTTTTTCTCTCTAGAAAGTTAATGTGCAGTGGTTTTTTTGTCTTGTTATTTGTAATATTGCATGGTAAATGGCTTAATGTATTTTTAAAAAAAAGAATAAAATTTATTGAAATTGAAATTGAATTGATTGGTCCTAAAACCCTTAACGGTGCTGTACCCGGAAAGATTGCGAACGCGCCGGTTATATATATATATAGTTATACATCCAAATTGCTTTTAGGTTTTTGTTCGTGTATTTCTCTTCCTCTAGCAGGCCTTCACAAGCCCATTGTCAGCTGGTCGACGTTCGGCTGAATCACATCAGCCATCACAGGAAAAACCCAAAACAGTCAGAAAAAACTACTGGCTGCCTCGACTGCAGAGGGGGAATGACCTCGCGTAACAACCTGCTAGTTTATATACTCCCCAAATCAATGTACGAACAAGGTGCGCAGCACCCCGACTCAGCCGGGCAAAAAACCAAACAAACTTTAAAACCAGACGCTTCGGCTCGTGTAGTCGGACCTGGTATTTTCCCCGCATCTATTTTTGCGGCGAGGTGATACATGACATTAGGGGGTGGGCAAGTTTGGGGGTGTTGAGTTTGTTTTGAGGTGACACCAAGGCAGGCCTCCAAGATGCTGGCAAGACGAGTGCGTCATCCCTCTTTTCATCTTTTGGGGGGGCTTTTGTGATCTCTATTGTTCTCAATCACACTTTTTGCGAAAGTGCTTTTCCCTTTTCAGGCACGTGTTTGTCGAGCGATGAGGACCCGTTTTTGCGACGTTTTGGGGCAAAGAAGACGCTTTTCCCCTTTTACAGCTATTGTGTTTTTGAACACGAGCCAAAATTCTTGATTTGTCTGCCCAAATATAAGCGGTGTCTTGCAAAAAAACTTATATTGGGCAGAAAAATCAAAGAATATTGGTCGTGTTCAAAACCAAGCTAGCTGTACAAAAGGTAAAAAGACGTCTTCTCTTGCCCAACACGACGCAAACGGTCACTCTATCGACTTCGACAACACACGTGCTCTAAAAGAGAAGGCACTTTCGCAAACGTGTGTTTAGAGAAGCAATAGAGATACACAAACCCCCCACACGATAAATAGGAGGGATGACGCATGTCTTGCCAGCATTTGGGGCCTCCCTTGGTGTACACCAAACAATCTAAAACACCCCCAAACTATCCCCACCCCCCTAATGTACAGTGTATACCTCGCCCAAAAAAATAGATGGGGAAGAATACACAGGCCGTTACACGTACCCGAAGCCGTCGGGTTTTAATGTTTGTTTGTTTTTCCCCGGGTGATGGGGCTGCGTGCGCCCCGTTTAGTACATTGGGGTTGGGAGATAAAATAGCAGAGTTGTTACGCAGGTCTTTCCCCACGTCTGCAGTCGAGGCGCACCCGTAGTTTTTTCGGGCTGTTAGGGTTCGTCCTGAGATGGCTGATGTGATTCGCCGAAACGGACCAGCTACAATGGTCCTTGTGAAGGGCCTGCTAGAGAAAAGGGAAATACACGAAAAAAAAACCCAAAAACCCAAATTTTTGGATGTATCTATGACTTTTTCGTGAAAACCTACGTGCTAAACATTATTAAATATAATATATATATATACAAACTATTATATAATATATATTATATTTTATAGTTATATAACTGAGGGGGTAGATCTAAATAAAATTTTGTTTTTTTATTTTTTTAATAATTTACTGCCCGGCGTTTTGGGGTCGAAGACTCCCTTGGGCGCGGCAACCGGAGATAAAAAATTATAACTTTCTGATCCCAAAACGGACACGATGCAATTTTTGGTCATTCCATAACTAATTTGCGAGTGAGCGCAGCGAACGTGTCTTTTCATAACGCTATACTCGATCGGGCCCCTTGGCCTAGCATTGTCCAAAAGTCTGTCGTCTTTCTGTCTGTCTGTCCCGGGGCCCTACGGCCCCAACGGCCCAAAAGATTGAGCTGAAATTTTAAACACACATCCGGGGGGGCCAGGTAACTGAAACTGCTAACAAAATTAGCAAATCTGTTGCGATTTAAGCTCACAAAAAATAAAAATGTGAAAAATTTTAACTTAGATTGCAAAAAGTTTAAAATACCCATTAGTAAAAAAGAAAAACAGCCTGTGAAAGTTTTCGACAGATGAAAAAGTAATGTTGATTATTTTTTTGTTTTCATTTTTCTGTCATTCTTAAATGATTGGGCCATTGCTGGGTATAAGGTATTTTTACACTTTGTTGGGGTGGGGTGATCTACAAGAGACAGTGCGACGATTTTATCTCGCAAAATACTGGTGGTAAGTGGGTAGTATATACTTTCCGAAACTGAATGGAGCTCTGGCAGTCGTTGTCGGGGGCCCCCCCTATTCTTGACGACCTTCCCAACGACGACGACCCCGACGCGAGAACCCCCCTTTTTTTTCACCTTACCCGTGGTTTTCGACCCGCACCGCATGGGATTTTTCCCCTTATCCTCTAGGGAAGAGTGGTGATTTTTGACCCAGGGTTTTGCACCCTTTAACCCAAAAAAACGGGGGGGGGTAGGGGGCCCGCCTTTTTTTAAAGGACGAGACAAAAAGGTTGACGCACCCTGAAACCAAAAAATTATAAAAACTTCTCTGTTCGCCTAGGCCCCAAAAATTTTATTTTTTGGGGTTTTTTTGGTAAGGACGCGCAAAACCCTTAGGTCATAATGCACGACTTGCCTAGGGGGGGGAGGAGGGGCCCCTGCGGTCAGAACCAGCCCTGGGTAAGGGGAGGAAGGGGGATTTTTCCGTGTGGTCTCTTTTCTTTGTCACGTTCGTTGTGTCATTGTCACCGTCGTCGGGGAGGTCGTCAAAGGGGAAGGGGGGGGTGTCCCCACGACGATGCCAGAGCTGCCTCTGGTTTTGGGGGGTAAATATCTTCCCCCCTTTTTTAGGAGGCCCCAGGTGGACCTTTTTTCCCTTTAATCGCCTTTTACGATTAGCGAGCAGCTTGGGGCCCAATTCTACCCCCCAACCCAGCGGAACGTCTTAATTTTTTTTAAAAATTGACGCTGGGGGAAGTACCCGTTCTAAGGGTATACCCGCCGTTCCATTTTGCCTGGGGTGTAGCCTATCTGGGTTTAACAAAGGGGCTGTGCACAAATGGTTGTATAAAAATTTTTACTAGGGAAACGCCAAAATCGTTGTTGACGAGTAGTGGCCG
>JAMZAV010017357.1:0-10084 GCA_024449915.1 Sweltsa coloradensis | reverse complement strand
CGTTGCTAAACTGTCTGATACTCACCTATAGCCTAATTTTTAACAGTTTATTTAGTGTAATTACTGTGTGCAGCTCCCTTGCGCATTTCTGTCATGTCCGTCTATCAGTCTGTGCGTGTGTAACGACTCACGATAAAAACCGTATGATTCGTTAATTAAAAGTTCAAACCCGGCACCTCCACCAAATGTCTATAATTTGTATTTTAGTATTCTTATTTATTTATTTATTATTTATTTATTTATTTATTTATTTATTTATTTATTTATTTATTTATTTATTTATTTATTTATTTATTATTTATTTATTATTATTATTTATTTATTTATTTATTTTTTGGGTGTCTATCGACTGACCTACGCTCGACTGTCACAATTTAACTGTCATAATAACGATTGACCTTAAGACCATATAAAATACATTACATGTTGGTTATAACAGTTGCCCACCTACCAGTTGCACATTATGCCAGTCTTGAAAATTGAATGTAGCCTTTTTGAGTGTGCAACCGTTATAACGGCAACTGACATAGCATTGTTTCTTATGGACGGTCAGTTGCTCAATTGTGAGTCGTTCAAATATATCTTATTTTATTTTAATTTCCTTCCAACTGTTATTTGTGCAACTGTTATAGAAACAACTGCTATAACAACAACTGTCCATAGGCTATTTCATGAGCGAAATGAACTATCTTGTCGATATTATACCAGTTGCTCACTATGACAATCGTTCTAATATTTATTTAATTTAATTATTAAGGCGAACCTTTTAACAACTGATATAGTGTGCGACTGTACTAGCAGGCCATATGTTAACGTTGAAAACTCATTTCAAATCCCTCTATGACAGTTCGTCATTATGTCAGTTGCTCCTGGTTTCGTAAAATATTTTATATTTAAAATAATTCTGTGTAACTGCCATAATCTCTATTTAAAATTACATTTATATAGTGGGGCAACTGTCATAGTGAGCAACCGTCATGGCGTGCGACTCTCATATGATGATATAGTTAACACTTTTGCCGCTAGAGCGCTCCTGCATGAAGTTTGGCGAATAAGTACACCTAGAAATATACAGTAACTAATATTGCCAACAAATTGTGTCTGAATTAATCTGTAATAATTATAGTGAGTGCATACTTGAACATTACTAATATTTTATTCTATTTGTGATACAATGTACCTCTGTTCGTGTTAACTGCGTACATGCATGGTACTTTAAATGGAAGGATTGAAAGAATAACGGTAAATTACAAGCATTTAAATCATTTACATGAATACCACTTTTATTGGAGGAGTATTGCAGTAAGGTTCCAAAAAATGTGTATATGTTTAAGTTAATTTCATGCAATTGTATAAAACTTTGATTACAGGTAGTTAAATAAAGGTGCAATATGTCGTACTTTAATGGGAAGTAGTAAAACAAAGGTTTTAAGGTGCCGATATATATGGGAATTTTGAATTTATATCGTTTGCCTCCCAACGGATTATTAATTCTTATGTCATTCCTCATTATGTAGCACGACAATGAGAGCCCTCCTATCTGTTATAGGTAGAGATACGTTTTTTTAGCATTTAAATTTAGATTATTTAGCATTAATTTTTCCAAAATTAGCATTTTGTAGCATCTATTTTTTTCCTTTCCACTAAAACCCTATATGAGGGGTGTTTCTTGCACTTCTAATGTTAATGATGAATTATAGGAACATTTCAATTCAATATAGCCACAACAAATGTTAGAATACATTGCCAAACTAGTTCTCTAAGGGTATGGAAAAACATTATTTTTAGTAAAATTAGCATTTTGTAGCATTATACCAAATATTTGTTCAACGATTTAGCATCAAAAACCTAAAACGCTAAAAATACGTATCTCTAGTTATAGGACCCCATGACACAACACGTTGCCCGACGTTTCACACTCAGCCACTGGTTGGCGTAAGTCCTAAAAATGTGGCCACAATCTCTATACTGTCGAATACACTGGCAAAATGAACTTACGAATGAAAGTATAAGTTGAACTATAGTTGAAGGGAAAATCGATCACTTTTCTTGTGCAATTTTGCGATTTTGAAACTTTGTGATGCAAAACTGTTTAACCGAAATAAACTGAAACGTAACCGAAAACCGAAATTCCAAATTTCGGTTTACGGTTCGGTATAACGGTTTTCGGTTCAGGAAAAATATCGTTTTTTTAAATTTTGGTTCGAACCGATATGATGCACTGTTCGTAGCACTATACCAAATAGGAGTGCAAGATTATGCATTTTGAGTGCAATAAATAACAAGTTTTGTTTGAAAACATCAGTTTTGCTGCATGGGGGGGGGGGGGGGATTAATTTTTTCAGACGCGAAATGGAAGGGGGTGAATAATTGAGCAATCCGGGTGCAATAATTTCGTGAACGTTTTATTGTGAGCCTGCAGACGAGAAGTTGACTAGCCCGCAATACACGTTGAGGAAAACCTCGGAAGATACCTACGGTCAGGATTGCGGGTCTCGACGGGATTCGAACCTGTGACCTCCCGAAGCAGTAACGAAAAAATAGAATATTCCCTATACTCAGCAATCTGGTTTAATTAAAATGGTAGTTTTAAAAAGGACAATTATTGAAGGAACTGGCAAAAAATACTGGCCCCGTTCTTCAGGAAGAAACAAAGTTCAGTTCTTGTTTTTCAATGAAACGTACACCCGGTATCAGAAGTAAATCAAGGGCTGGGTATTGTAGATAACGATAACCCTTGATTTACTTCTAATGCCGGATGTACATGTCCACTAAAAAGTGGGGGGGGGGGGGGGGTAACTTAATTCCTCTTAGATGCCTGTGACGTTTTGACTCCACAATTCATGTAAGCAACCCAACTAACCAATCACAACCAATCAACGAACCAACCAGCAAGCAGTCTCAACCTCTCCATTGGAGAGTAACGTAAGGCCAATAGCGCATGTTTTGACAAAGACCTCGAAAAAATGCAATTTCAAATTTTTGAACACTTTTTCTTTTATTTATTTTGTGTGTTTTAAAACTTTTTCTTTCTAGAACTCTGGGCCTGGATTCTTCAAAGCGCCTAACTAAGATTTGTCTTAGTGCTAAGACGTGTCCTAACTAAGACACTGCTAGGACATTTTAACTAAGACGTTCCTAAGACGTCCTATAGCACGTCCTATTATAAGACAAAGTAGCATTACGTCATAGATGACGTCATCAATTTTGACATTTTGGACCAATAAGGAGTAAGTTATAAAAAGCGCGCGAAATTTGAATTTTCTTCTGTAGTCAGGTTTGTTGCCTATATAGTGAGGGCATTTAGCAGAAGAATAGTGCAAAATGTAATACTATTTTACCTTAGGTAGAAAAATCGGAAATTTTCCGCTCTTTCATTTAAAAAACATCCTAAAAATATAAAATGGTAACTTTGAGCGGCAGGGCTGCCCAAAGATTAAAAAATCCAATTTTTTTGAATAAGCAGAAAATAGATGTGAAACGGGACTGGGAAAATTGGAAATTTTCCGCTCTTACACAAAAACACAATATTAAAAAATCGGGGGATAATTTTGGGTCACAGGGGTAACCAAAGTGCGGAAAGTCAAAATATACAGATTGCCGGAATAATGGTGCAATTAGGACTACACTAATAGGAAATTTTCCACTCTTTCGTCAAAACACAATTTAAAAAAACTCAAGATAGTAACTTTTGGCCCCAGGGCTATCCAAAGTGGGAAAGGAAACTTACCTAACTTGGATAACTCTGGGGGGCCCAAAATTACCATCCGATCATTTAAATATGGTGTTTTTATGAAAGAGCGTAACATTTCTAGATTAGTCTAGTCCAACTTGCACCATTAGGCCTATTCTCTTATCTGTAAATTTTACTTTTACCATTTTGGTTAGCCCTAGGGATCAAAATTACTGCCCAATTAAAAAATGTGTTTTTTGAAAGAGTGGAAAATTCAGCTTGTACTAGTCCAAATATTTCCAACCCTCAAAATTTGGAAATTTTAATCACCCCTGACACCCCACGCCCCAAAGTTACTATCAGATTCCTTTGGAATGGTGTTTTTATGAGAGAAAGGAAAAGTTCCTGTTCAGAATTTTCTCATACTTTCGACAGCCCTGGATCCAAAAGTAACAATCAGTTTATTTGAAGATAGTCATTAAAGTGTAAACAATGTTATATTTGCCAACCAAAAGAATAATTTGGGTTTACCGTACCTAACAGCCCACTCTAATACTATAAAATATTGCATTTTCGGTTACCATGCATAAAATTTGACATGGTGGGAAATAATAATGATAGTTGAATACCCTCGAGTAGGCAAGCGATATGTCATCCCTAATAAAATAACACCTTAACCACTCCTTAAAATAGGAATGTGGTGTGGCTGGTATTCTCTATAAATTTTTATGATTATTTAAATTTAAAATTTAAATTATTTTTAAACATATTTTAGTTCAATCAACCTACTGTCATTTCCACAATCACTCCCCCCCTCCCAACCACCTCCACCACACCTAATTGTGTACGTGTGGGGTGGAGGGGGGGGGGAGGCACATCAATGAAATTGACTAAATATTATTTTCTAATAATTATACCAACACAATAATGAGGAATAAACAAATATATTCTATTAATTGTTTAATTTATTTTGCCATTTTTTGCAATACTCCTCCACCTTCATTAATTTGGGGGGGCATAGATTGACCAAATTTAATAACTTTGAAATACTATTAAAATTATTAAAATGTCAATGCATCAAAGATATGATCAGTTATTTCTCACATTTTCTCTTAACATGGGAATGGGTATTAGATCGTACCATCTACATTATGATTACTTATTAACAAAACCAAAATTACATTTCAAAATGTTTTGATCCTACCCAAATGTCCCTTCTACAATCACTTTTACTCCACCATCACCAACACTTACTAGTTACTAGTAATGGCCAGCACTAAATAGTGAGTTACCAATAATAAATTTGTCATGTGGTAGATTGTAGATAGTAATAGTATGAACAATAATAAAATAATAAAAAATAAATAATAGTTTACTGCCTACTGGGTCATTTGATATGACACCCGTGCTCTATTCTATACATTATAATGATTCAAATTACTCATTGAAATAATGTACTTACATGTATGTTATGGTCCAATAAACCCTACTGTCTCTTTACAACCCCACCCCTAATGTTGAATTTAAATTTTACTAGAAGTAATCAGCACTAACCAGTGACTTACCAGCATGTTGCCAATAGTTCTACACCTTTCACCTTAATACAGACCCTATTAATGACTATTCATTTGAACACCTTTGTGTCATAAGTGAAACAGAAATCATAATGTTTAGTCAATAGCCCCTAATATGACATGATGTACAATTTGTTTTGGATAGTGGGTTACACAAACTCCAACCCCATTGAACATTAGGGACTACACAATTTATAAATAATGTTTACTACAGGTAGAGCATGTACTTGTAAACTGGTTTTAACTTTCAAATTATATTTTACAATTTACAAACATTATAATCATAATAATTATCATCAAACATTAATTGACATGTAGCAATTTACAGTAGGCCAATATTGTCTTAACTAGGTATATGAGATGATATTCATTTATATTCATAATTTTATATTTTGTTTTATATTGTTTTATATTCACTATGATATTCATCATTATTAATTTTTTATTATGTGCAGACTACTATTTGCTCTATTTGATATTGAATAATAATGTTATTTCATTGTTAATTTTCTCATACTACCTCTGAAATTTTTGCAGATTTAGTAAAATTAATTTACTGTAGCAAACAACAATATACGTAATTAAAATTTCAAAAAGGAAATTGGGTAGGCCTATAGGGTGAAATTATTTGAACACTTAGGGGCCTATTGCAGGGTATCAACTAGCTACCATCGGGAACATTTTCTTACAATTTTTTTTTTTTTTAAATTGTAATTTGTATACTAATTTTTTTCAATGATCCTTCTCCAAATTCTGTCAAAGAAGGCTTAAGTAAACAAAAATTGATGTAAATGCATGAAAACATGTAGGTATGCATAGGTACTCATTTATGAATCATATTTAGTCCCAATCCGTAGACAAACACATCACCAATAATTTAATCAAAAATTACAGTTTTTTAACCAAATTTTACAGTGGATAGCATAGGATGGTACTACCGGTATGTACTTGGTACTACCTTGTTAAAAGGAAATTGCTATTAGACATGTGTCACTAGTCTACTCAAAATAACCCATTGAAGTATTTATGACAATATGCCATGAGTAGGCCCCTAGTGTTTTAAAAATACAACGCGGAAAACAATTATTTTACTTTCTTAATACAAATTTAAACTTTAGAGTACGGGAGTTAGCTTACAGTGCTTACTAGCCCTACTATATCCACTAACTTCAAAGTAGTTGACAATGATTTTACTAAGAATAATTTGCTTAGCCCTATTTTATCTGTTTTGTCACAGAATGGTGTAACTGTAAAAACATTAGTGTGTGGAATTGCATTGGAAGTGGGTTTCATTTTTTGTAGGCCTAGTCATGCTGTTTGTTTGGTAGGCCTAGTTATTTTTGGGTAAACAAGGTTAGACTCTACAAATGTGCTTATCTTAACATGCTGACTATTACTAACCAATCAAATTATTCAATTTTAAGCAAATATGTAGATATACCTGCCTATATTACAGAGAACGCAACCCTTATAATTATGAATGTTAAAATATGTCATGTAGGAACAATATTTTACAAGGTAAAATAATGTGTTTAATCTGGATCAGGATGGCAGGATCAGTAGCTGGACCTTTGGGCTCCCTCCAGCTCCCAGCTCCAGTCCAGAGACTGCCCAATGAATCTCTTCACTTCCGTTAAAATTTTCTTCTTGTCCACATTAAGAGTGATCTTAATATTATCTTTATTTTACCATAGAGATTAATAGGTACCAACCTATTAATCTCTATGATTATACTAAATTATCCTGCTATTATATCTACCTTACCTACTACATATTCACTAAATATGGCAGAATGTAAAATTGTTCACCTTGTTAGAAATAAATAAAAGGATGCAGTTTACCTAGGGCCTACTGCTGCCAGTAGGTTTCACCGCTCATAGTCATAGAAGTAGGGCCTACTGACTTAAATTGATTGAAACTAAATACCTACACTGAGATACAACAAGCATATTAATAATATGCTTAATCTTGTCACTCGGTTAGCAGCAGCCGCGAATGATCAATATACAAAAGATCGCTTTGCGGTTTGTAATGAATTAATGAGTTAAGACTTGTTTTATAAAATGTACTCTATATGAAGTAGGCATCATAGGCCTACTTTAAAGCCTAAGCCTAGACATAGCTGTAGGTGAAGCCTAGGCCAGGTTCGGACAGTTGTTAGCCATAAGCCAAGTCATAGGCCTAGGCCTAGGGACTAGGGCAATCGTACCCGCCGCGTTGGCCAAGACGACATTTAGGCCTAGCTTAGCTAGCCCAGAGGCCTATTAGCAAACCTATGTAGGCCTATAGCCAGTAGGCTACAAGTAGGGCCTACAGTAGGCTAGGCCTACCTAAAGTTACAGCTTAGGGGCTAGCCTAGGCCTAGGCCTTCAGATTGGATTAGATCCCTCCTGGGGATAGGCTAGCTAGGCCTTGGCCTATAGCCTCTCTGCATTTTCATTTCAATTAGTGATTACTGTGAGGGCCTCATGTACCTATATTTCTCTAATAAAATACGTTTGTAGATGAACTAGGCCCAGGCCTATAGCATACATAGGTCGCAACTCTTGCAAGTCAATGCTCTAGCCTAGCCCCCTACCCTAGGCCTAGGACCTAGCCTTTTTAGGTCTCTAGGGCGTATAAGCAATATGAATAACGTACTGATTAGTTCTTACCGTTTGCATTGATTTATAATTGTGAATCTTACCACAACTACGTTTTAAAAGCAAAGAAAACGTAAGCGTATGGCTAGGGAGCTATCCGAATAGTGCCAAAACGCGTTCATTCCCTGGTCTCATTCTCGTTTTACGTCACCGTTAGGCGTCATGATATCCATGACGTAGCTAGTAGCATCCGAATAGTCGAGCGCACGATCGAGACTCGCCGAAATCTGGGAATGAGAACAAGAATCGGATAATGGACACCTGATCTTGTTCTTAGTACTAGAACATGGCGGCTGTTTACGATACTACGTCCGATAAATTACATAAATAAATTATAGATAAAATGCATGAAGCAATCTAGTAACAAGACCAGGAATCAGACCAAGAATAAGAACAAGACCAAGTAATGAGACCAAGAACGGCAAAGAACACTATTCGGTTAGGTCCATAGACGCGCGCAGGGCTGACCTATCTTTTGCACGTCTCAGGAGTGTCCTAGCGCTAGGCACTTTGAAGAATACGGGCTAAAATTTTCAGGAATACCGATCCGTGTCCTAAGTAGCTAGAATGACTTAAGAGTGTCCTAGTTAAGACCGTCTTAGTTAGGCGTTTTGAAGAATCCAGGCCCTGTTGTTTTGAGTCAAAGCTTCTTGATGATCTTGTGCATTTTCTTGTTTCCTAAATACCAACACAAAATCGACACAACTTTTCATCTTCGAAGAAGCAGACCAGACAATTTTAGTTACTCGACTACTTTATAGGATTCAACATATGTCTTACAACCAACTTCTGGCCATCCATGTGTTACATCAGGGGCTGGCAACAGGCGGTCCGCGAGCCTTATTTTGTGACTCTCTATAAAGTTTAGTTTAGTTTTCTCCAATTATATATCACAAACAAGTTCCACCAATTACATGTGATTAAATACAGCACCGAATATAATGTAAACATAACAATTGACTCAGAACTGCACCAATGTTCAATCTCATAGAGATGTCGAGAGTTCCGCAAGTAAATTACACACAGAGAACAGGGGCACAAGCATAGCAAGTGTTCAAGAAACAAAGACTAAACCAAAAAAAACTTATCCCCTATTAATACTAAACAATTCGTTCTTAAGTTAACCCTTTCCGGCCCAGCGGTGCTATATGGACCCAAAACGTTTTTAAATTTTAATCCGGGTAAATAATAGTTTTTTTAAAATTAAACCCCATTTTTTGCAAATAATAAAAAAAATACATTTTTCATGCAAAATTGAAAATATGCAAAATATTGTTAAATATAGTTTTAGAATTTGTTTCAAAATTTGGGAAATTTTTGCTTAAAATGAATCTTTAATTAAAAAGCCAATATTAACCAAATTTTTAAAAAAGTAATTACACCAAAAAATTACTAGAAAAGATTAAAAAATTGAATTAATTGCTAAAATGACTTAATTCAGACCAATAAAATGGGTCTAAAAGATTACAGTAAGACAGAATAGTACATCAGTTCTGTTGAAAAAAAAAATTGGTAGTATTATTAAGCAAAAACTGTTTTTTGTTCATTTCAAATTGACATTTTCTAGTTGAACATATACTCAAAATCTAACTTATCGTTGGTGATTTGAAATATTGCGAAAAAACATTACGTCAGAAATAAACCTATGTTTAACAAGAGGTCGATGTTGAAAACGTGAACAGAGATTAAAGTAATCGATTCTATGAAACTTAATTCCCTCTTTCCAGCATAGCCACTTCACAAATCTCTGCTGCACCTTTTTAACCTGAGCTACTTTTCCCTTACCCACCGGGTTCCAGATTACACTTCCATATTCAAGGATGGAGCGTACAAGTGAACATACACACTAGCTTTGATTTAAGGTGAAAACTCATGTAACAAATTTGTTTTAACTAGGAAAACGCTAAAGTCCCGCCGCGTTGATGGATGAGCGTTTTTGTAAGTTTTAGTTTGCGTGGGACCACTTTTCCTTTGCAAGTGCTTTGTGAATGCATTGTAGGTGACTGTTGTCAAGTTTCTATTGTTTCTTGTTAGTTGTTATTTAAACCTCAAAAAAAACATATTTTAAAACCTTTTTTTCTATGCATTCTGGATAACTTTGTCAACTTTTGCAACTTTTTCTTTCAAAAGGTACTACATCACCATAACCGTAATGTCCATGTGAAAATATGAACGTTGTTGCCCACCTTTTAAAA
>JAMZAV010017341.1:0-17992 GCA_024449915.1 Sweltsa coloradensis | reverse complement strand
ATTATGAGTGAAGGTTGAAACTAACACTGGTAAATTTACAGATAAATACATGATACAATAATAAAAAGTTGTTTCAATAGAAAAGAAAATAAATCAAAAATGGAAACTATGTTGGTACCAAAGGTATTGTTACGAGATGTCATTGAAGCATTTCATTTGGAATTAGGCCACTTTGGCTCTCAAGAAATGTTTTATGACCTGGGTACAAGAATATTTTTCATGGTCATCCCATGGCGAGGACTGTCAGAAGAATAGGTGGGGGGTTGTGACAGCTGTCAGAGAACTAAACACCCTACCCGACTAGAAAGAGGGGACTTATGCCCCTATTGTGCCTACAGGAATTTGACAACTAATTTCAGTCGATATCTGATGGACGCATGCCCAACTGGATTACGTAATTTCCGCTATATTATTGTATTTTTAGACATTTTCTCAACTTGTTAATGTTTATACCCAGGTAAAACAGACTGCAATTGCTGTGGCTAATAAGGCTAACTAATAAATGGACTCTGTAAACGCCTCTTGCTATGGTTACGGACGGCACGGAACTCAGTTTCATGTCTCATGAATGGAAATGAACACTATAAAAAAGGGGGGTAAATCTATTTAAGTTCAATTAGACACCCACATCAAATCCAGTTGAACGAGTCATGAGAGAGATTGGCCGTTTGTGTAAACATTTTGCCATCAAACCATTCTAGCTGGGTAAATGGTTGCCTCAATTTGAATGTTGGATTAATTCTTCTTATCATGACAGTACTTGGTTATGCTCCCTAATGAAGCTTACACTTCAATCAAAAATTTAAGCCACAAATAGCAACCGGTTTCACATTAGTGAAATAATTTGTTAGAACTACCACATAATGCTAAGATCATACTCGCATCAAAAAAGATTATCATACTAAGGCAGAAGAGAGAAAAGAAGACATTGAGGAAAATACACACGTAAAACTGTAATTTTAAGTAGGGTGATAAGTATTAATTAAAATCATTAAAATGTATCCAAATTGCTGGCTAGGAATGTAAGAGTTCTGTTTTTGTTTATGAGGGCCCATAGTGAGATTATCTCGTCGCAGGTTTGAATGCGTACGACATTGGTAATGAGGTTGGAATATCCAAGGGAGTTTTTATGTATTAAATTAAAACATAAAACAAAGTTAATGATCCATTATAATTGAAAAAATTTGATAACAAGTTATGATGAAAGTATGATATAATGATTTTATGCTAACAGGGCATAAATGATAATTGTAAATAAACTTGATGACAATCGAGAAATAATGATTCCAAGAAGTGAGTAACTTCGTATTGTAATTATAAAGTGTACCTAATTAGAAGTTTAATTATGACAAAAAAAATAGTTTTTTTTATTATGAATCATTATACTCGTTATTGGATAAAATTATAAAGAGTGTGTACTTGCAGATCTTTTGTGTAGTGGGAAGTTTGGTGTCACAAAAAATATAAATCACAAGCATTGTGTTGATTTGATCGCGAGTATAGGCTATCCTTTGAGAGCACGGAAAGCCGCAAAGATAGGGGTAGTGTTCAGAATTGAAAGGGATGGTGGCGCATGCGTGAAATAAACGCAGAACTGCGAGGTCGCTGGCTTCGAATAAAAAGGTGGTTTGTTGACAAACAAAAAACAGCTGTGTCCGAAAATCGATACTCTCAAGGTATAGGTTATTCCAGGAAGCTAGCTCTACTTCTACAACCAGGAAGTTAAGTCAGTTTCAAATGAATCACCAACCATATTACACCATTTATACTTTTCAATTTAAAATTTTCATTGTTTTCTATTGCATTGTAAAACCAATGCCAACTTATGATATAAGGATTGATCAATATATGAAATCATTGTTTTTAGTGATATAGATTGCCAGTTTATATTTTAATTTTAATTTTAATTGTTATATTCTTTCTTTGAATTACTTGTGGATGTACTGCAAATGTGGCATAGTTGTGTAGGCAGGCGGATGTAATTCAACTAGGTGGAGGATTTTTCATTGTAAAAGTGATATAATAATGATACAGAAATAGCATTAAGTGATAAAGAATTATCACCATTGGGTATTATATTTTTTTGTCATCATTAGTATGAATTTATTAAATAGATCCAATTTAATTGATTCATACGGGGGGTAAATTGTGAGTTTAACAGCCTCCCTGCTATTTTCAATTCAATATCTATTATATTTCCATATTAATATGCCTAATTTATTCATTAATTATATTAACTTCTTTAATCTGCAACCTATATTCAAATGTATCTACATCTATATAGTTCAGTCACAATCAATTATCAAAGCCAATCTCATTTGGTGTTAAATTAACTCTGTAATTATGATCAAACTGATTAATTGATAATTAACCTAATTAAGCCATTGTCCCGCTCGAATTTCACATTTTAAAGTAGCAAATGTATGAACACTGTATATATAAAGATGATTACCGCTTATTTGAGCGTTTTCATCAGTAATAGTTGAGAATTTGAGTTTTTAAGACTAAATTTTCACCCATCGGATTGCACACAGCAGAATAGCATTGATATGATAGTTCGCGCTCAAGTACGTCGTACTCAGACAGTCAAGACGCCAGGGTATACTGACTTTTTGCGTTTTCAACACGCAAAAGAGGGGTAGAATCTTTCTCGAAGGAGGAATATAGTTGTACGACTTGAGGTCCAGTTTAGCGCAGGTGATACAAGGGGGGTATGAGCGGTGAGGGGGATGCAAGATCTAAGTTGAAGGATCTCTACCATCGTCATAGGAGAGGGAAGCTGGACACGTGACGGTAGTCCTAATAAAAGGTCCGTGAATGTAGGGAAACCGGAACACTGTTAAGTTGAAGGGGTATAGCTGGACTTGTCGTCCATGTCATGGTGCGCGTCTAGGTTTTTGTTTTGGCTCCCTAGCCTCCGAGGGGAAGTGAAATGATGTTTGATTTATACAATAATCAAATCGGTTATGAAAGTGATTGTAGAGTCTGGTGTGGAGGTTAAATTTTCAACATTTAAAGTGTCATTTGAATATTTTAATTGTTCCGGTGCTACGAGTGTTTCTTCTGCGCATATTTGCATATTTTAATTGATCCATTCTACGAGTGTTTTTCTTCTGCGCATATTTTGAGTTTCGAACTGTTTTGTGACTAGCAATATGTCACTTGCGCATATTTGCACATATTTTAATTTGATCCCATTTCTACGAGTTGTGTTCTTTTGCGGTTGTTTTGTTTTCGAACTGTTTCTGTGACTAGCAAATGTCACATTGCCTATCTGCTTATTCCATTCATTTAACATTACCGGGGGGGGGGGATTTTGATAATTATTGAATTCCTGACTTATTTGCGAACATAACTTTCAGTGGATGCTTGGGTTATAAATGGCAGGTTTCCTCGTGGTGAAGATTTCTCAATAGTGGTGTAGTGAGTGGTCTGTTTTTCTGCGTCAGCTAGTGTTCCCACTACGTCGCTGATCTAGGCGTCCAACCCAGGATATTTGGTATTACATCGGACCATGCACCAAATCAACCGATAAATGATGAGTACACAAATAATTATACTTTAATAAAAATCAATTTAAAACTCAGATTTCTTTTCAAATTCCAATCAATTTTTTATTTTTTAATCAAAAAACATATATTAAAATTTGGGGTACCAGACTGTTACATAGGCAGGGGAATAGCCCATTGGGAGTAGAACCATTATCTCAGAACGGATCCATATGTAGGCAGGTTGATGTATTATTGTCTGTATGTTTTATCTATATAACTTAAATCTTGGATGGAAAGTCATTCAACAATCTTATAATTTAGTAGTTTTTGATCCATTTTGAAATCGTCTTTGTTTACTTTAAGTTTGTTTTTCAGTTGCGAAAATTTGGTTTTACAAGAATTAATTATTAATTATAATTATAATTAATTAATTAATATAAGTATTTTTTTTATTGAAGCTATTTTTGTGTTCTTCGCTTTTGAGCTAAGTAAATTTATTTTATGTTTTTGTTAAGTTACCACGTCCTGGCAAAGAACGCTTTGTTTTCTGGTGGTTACCTGACAATATTGTTGGATGCGCGTAGCGAGGCGAAGCGAAGATTCCATTCTTCTACCTGGAGAAAAAATCCGGACTTTTTTTTTTTTTTTTTTTTTTCTGTTTGTTTTTTTGGTTGTTCTGTAAACCCAAGGGGTTTCCCCTTTTAAACCGATACCCCAAATTTGCGATAAAAATTTTTCTGGAGCCCTTTAAAAATCTCTGAAACTTAGAACGCCCCGTTTTCAAAAAAATCAATAAAAAAAATTTATTCTAATGAAAAAATTGAAATTTTACGATTTTTTTCGATTTTTTTGGGTTTTTTTTTTTTTTGTATTTTTTTTTGGGGTTTTTTTAAAACACGTTTCCCGGGCCCAAAAAACCCGGGACACTCCAATTGCCATGAAATTTTCTGGGAGGCCTTTGAAATCTTTAAAATTTAAAATTTTTCCCCCACTTTTTTTGAGCGAAAATCGAAAGATTTTTTCTCATTTAAAACCCCCCAATTTTACAAAATTTTTTTTCGTTTTTCTTTTTTTTTTTCGTTTGTTTTTTTTGCCCGGTTTGTTAACAGGGATTCCGGCAAAAACCGTTTTTTCCAAATTTGCGTTTTGAAATTTTATAGGGGCCCAAATTAAAAATTTTTTAAAACTTAGAATTTGCCAGGGTTTTTGAGCGAAATGGGAAAAATTATTTTTTAATGAAAATCCCCAATTTTACGTTTTTTTTTTCGATTTTTAAAAAAATTTTCAAAATTAAAAAACCCCCTTACATGCTTTATTGGGTTTTTTTAATGTTTTTTTCACAGAACCAAAAATTTTATGAATTAAGATTTTCTTGTGGATTTTGGGGCACAATAAAAAAAATTATTTTTATAAAAAATCAAAAATTTTACGGGGTTTTATTTTTTTTTAAAAAAATTTTTCTTTGACTTGAACCCCAAATTTGCTTTATCCGATTGTAATGAATTTTTCACAAAACCCCTTAATTTTAGGGAATTTATATATTCTTTGTAAAAATTTGAGCGCAAAAAAATTAAAAAATTTTTTTTTAAAAAACCGAAATTTTTTCGATTTTTTTTTTTTTTTTTTTAAATATGAAAATTTAAAAAAAAAAATGGTTTTTTTTTTAATTTTTTTTAAAATTTAAATTTTAAAAAAAAATTTTGAATTTTAGTAAAAATTTTTTTTTTCCCCCGCCAAAAAAAGAAAATCCCCCATAATAACACAGGAAGCTCAAGCCCCCAATTAGGGCTCACCAAAAAAAGCGGGGGGGGACTTTAAGCGTTTTTCCTATTTTTATTGAAACTTTTTTTTTAAAGTGCATTATTTTTCAAAAAAGGGGTAGGGTTGTCACCTTCTTCCAAATTGGATACCCCCCACTTTTTAAAGCGTTAGTCTTCCCCCCCAAACCCGTCCTTTTTTGGGTTTGAAAAAGCGTCTATTAATAGTTGATTGGATGAGGAAGCGAAGACTTAATTTCACCGCCCCCCCCAAAAAAAATTTTAGCTCGGTTTTTTTTTTTTGTTTTTTTTTTTTTTTGTTTTTCTCGTCTTTTTTTGTTGCGCTCTTCCCGGGGGAAAAAGGGCTTTATGCGATCTTGATGAAAATTTGACACGACCTTCGTTTTCTCAAAAAACCTTAGAGGGCCACGTTTTTGGGTAAATCAAAAGAAATATTTTTTTTTTTCTTGAATATCTTCTTTTTCCGTTTTTTTTTCGTTTTTTAGTGCGTTTATTTTCGTGACTTTGGGGCCCGGGTTTTCGGGACCAAAGGGGGGGGGCTACAAAACGTTGATTTTTCAAAAGGAAAATTTTAAGGAAATGGGATGTATTGTTTTTTTAAAAAAAAAAAGTTGAAAAATTTATTTAAAGAATCTTTTAGAAATAAAGTTTTTTAATATACTTTTTTTACTTTTTGTGCGTTTTTTTCGTGCCTTTTGGGGGCCAATTCTGCCCAAAAACGGGTGGGGTCAACGTTCAATTATACATGGACTTTAAGGGTTTTGGGGGATGTATTTACCTTTTGAAAAAAAAAATTTTAAAAAATTTAAAGCCGGGTTCCATAGAAATATAGCTTTTAAGTAAGTTTTTTACTTTAAATAAAAACCCAAATTAACAAAAAAACCAATTGAAACTTGAAAACCCAACCCACCTAAAATTTTGGTCGGGGAGGAAAAAAAAAAAGGGCATTTCCCAAAAGTAAAGATATCCCACGCAAACTAAAAATTTTTAAAAAACCCTCATCCATAAAACGGGGCCCCGGGGACTTAAGCGTTTTCCTAGTAAGAATTAATTTTCTTTATCGACACTGTTTCCCAAAAATAAAGTATTTTTTACTAGCAAAGGTGGCTGTGGTTTCATAGGGGGAAGGCAGTGGTTTAACGACATACACCAAACCCCGACAAAAAAACAATAGGGGCGGACGGGGGTTAGAGGAACCAGCTGTCAGTCAAGTTTTTTTGAAAATAAATGTTGAAAAATCTAATTTAATTCAACTGCAAGGGCACCCGAAATTCAAAAAGGTACCCGCTTTGGTTTACGGAAGTGTTGTAATCAGGGGCTTTGTTTCCCAATTTCCCTTTCGGTTCCTCCCGTTCTGGAGGCTCCTTAAGAAACAAAAAGGTGGGGGCCCTTGAAACATTACAATTGATGCATTTTTATTTCAAAACTTTTGTAAGGTAGGTAGCTACCCTTTAGTATTTTAAGCAATATTATAATATATTTTAAAAAATAAGACCCACATTAAAAATTTTTTTATCTTTTAGGCCCGGACCAATAGGGCCACATTTCATAAATTTTAGGGCCCCACCAGTCCCCTGGAAACATTATGTGCCCCAAAAAAATGTATTACATTTTAAAGAAATTTCATAATAAACTTAATAGCTTATATGCTCTAGGTGTGTAGCCGTAGACCAGTGGGCGCGGGGGTTTAACCCTTGAAACGAACAGGAGCAAGCCCCCCCCTTTCAGGGGCCCACCCCCCCTCACCAAAAAAAAACACATTTAATGGGGGTATGGGGGGGTGCCCCCCAGGTAACCCTGCGGGGCCGGGGCGCAAGCCCCGGGAAAAAAATTTTTAAATTTTTTAGATGGGTTTTTGGTTTCGTTTTTAAGAAGGGGTTTTTTTCACTAGGAAAAAAACCTTTTTGGTTTTTCAGAATACAAACCCCCGCCCATGCAAGGGGAAAAAAACCCAAAATTTTATTTAGTCCTCCCCAAAACGTTCTCATTTTTCTTAATTTTCCCCGCCCCCTGCAAAAGCGGGTGGGGCGCATGGGCCCCGGGAAAAAAAAAATTAATTTTTAGGGTGTGTTTAGCGGGTTTTAACGAGTTTTAAGCACTAGGAAAAAACCTTTTTTGGGAAAAGAATACAAACCCATTACATGCAAGAAAAAAAAAAAAAATTTTACAGTCCTCTAAGACGTTTTCATTTTTCTTAATTTTTTACGCCTTCCCCGTTTTTCTGGTCCCCCTTTTGCACTTAAAAAAAATTTTACGATTTAAAAAGGGTTTTATTTCATTTTGAAATTTTTTTTAAACCCCGTTTATTTATGAAAAACCCTCCTAAAAGAAAAAATGGGGGCAATTACCCGTACCGGGTGTTTTTCAAAGGGGCAGCAGGGAAAAGGTGCCTGAATTCCAGGAAATTTAATTTTTTAAAGGAAAGGGTAGAAGGGCTAGAAGATAACAATTGCAATAACATACCCCCAAAAATAGGGGAAATGGGAAAAAATTTTAATTGAAGAAAAAGTATGTAAAATATCAAATTTAAATTTAACTCCTTGGCAAAAAACCCAAAAATATCCCAAAACCCCCTTTCATTTAAAGGGTACAACGTTATATGATGACAACCAAAAAACAGAAAAACTCATTTTTAAAGGGTTTAAAAAAGCCAACGGGGAAACCCCTTGGGGTTTAAACCCTGGTCGTTTTTTTGTGATTTTTTTAAAAAGCTTTTATTTTAATGAATAAATTTAAATTTTTCAGACCGTGGTTTTTGTTGGTATTGGTAAAGGAGAAGATAACAAAATTTAGTTTTTGTTTCTCTCCCAAAAACAGAGGATGAAATTTTTTTTTAAATTGAATAAATCATGTGGGAATATCAAGTCAAATTGAATTCTAACTCAAGATCAAAAACCCAATTTTTAATATTTTAGATACATTATAAAAAAAGAAAAAAACAAAAAAAGAAAAACATTTTTTTTAAAAGGCGGAAAAGACTTTTTTTGATTTTGTTACGGGCCCCGTCGACAAAATTGAGGTGACAAAAAAATCAACGGGATCCCCCACTGAAAGGGGAAACCCAAGTAACTCTCTAAAAGTAAAACTTTTGGGTTTTCAAAAATATATTTGTTTTAAAAAAGGTTTATTTAAACCCAAAAAAAAAAAGGGGGGGTTTTTTGATTGGAAAGAGCGTAGCCCAGCGAAGCGAAAAATTCCATTTCCCCCCACTGGAGGGGGAAAAAAAAAAAAAGGAATGTTTTGTTTGTTTTTTTTTTGTATTTTTGTTGTTTGTCGCACGATTCCGGGTTAAACCGATACCCCTTTTTTGCGATGAAATTTTCGGGGGGCCCCTTTGAAACTCGAACCCTTTGAACTGCCACGGTTTTTTAAGAGCCCCAATCTTAAAAATTTTTTCTCAAAGGGAAAAACGCCCCTATTTCGATTTTTTCGATTTCTGAACTTTAAAAATCATTCCCAAGGTTTTTTGGAAAAAAAAACTATTAGATTAGTTTTTTAAAATTTAATTTTTTTGGGAATTTTCCCAAATATGATGAGGTAATTTTAAAAATGAAAAAAAAATAATAAAATTTCAAAATTTTAAAAATTTGGGGGGGGGGGTGGGTCCCCGGGGGGGCCCAAACCCCCCCACCCCCCTTTTTGGACCAGGAGCAATTGTTTTCCGGGGCTTTTATGGTCAGCGCGCCCCCTGTGTAGACCTAGGACCCCCAGGCCAAATTTTTAAAACACCCTTTTTTTTTTTATAAAAAAGGCCCAGAAGACCCCAAAATGTGTAGACTAGTTTCAGGAAAAATTCAAAGGGCCCGTTGCCCTTGATGGAAAAGAGCTTTTTTGGAAGTTTTTTAAATTTGCGGGGATCTATTTTTTTATCAAGTGTCTTTTGGGAAAACCCTTGTTGGTGATTGTTGTCCCAAATTTTTTATTGTTACTGTAAATTGTTATTAAAAAAAAAAAAAAAAAAAAAAAAAAAAAACCTTTTATTTCCCTTTATTCTTTGGTTCTTTTTTAAAATTTTTTTTCAAAAAACAAACATCAAACCCTTAGGCCCCACCTTTAAGGTTCCCTGTGTTTTATTTAACGTTGAGCCCCACACGTTCGGTCAGAATCGTCCCCCAAAGTTTCCCAAAATAAACACACTTAAAAAACCCCAAAAAAACGTTTTTAAAAATACGATAATTTAGGGGACAATTTTTCGGGGTTTTACCCAAAAAAACCCTGGCCAAATCAAGTTTAGAGATTTGAAGGTCCCCCCCCAATTTTTTAAACAAGATTGCAAAAAAATGCCGTTTTCCGGTAGAGAGCAAACAAAAAAGGGCTGGGGAAAAACCCCGGAAAAAAAAAAAAAAAAAAAAAAAAAAAAAAAAAAAAAAACAAATTAAAAAAACCCGAAACTTTAATTTTTTTGGGGGGGCTGTGAAATTGAAAGGGCTTTGCTTTGATCACCCAATTTTAAGGGGGCCCCAGCAACAGGGAAAAGCCTAGTTAAATTTCGGAACTGTATTGTTCTGAAATTTCGTTTTTTAAAAAAAATTTTTATTTTTAAAAACCTTTTGCCTTTAAAAGGGGCCCCAAACCTCCAGATTCTACCGTTTGCCACGGGTTTTTTAAATTTTTCCCAAAAAATTTTATTCGAAGATCTCTAAAGTAGCAAAAGAAAAAACTAGGCCCATCACTGGGACAACCAAAAAAAAAACCAAAAAAGTTCCCTTTTTTTAGATTTTAAGGCCCCAATTTTAAAAGGTTTCCCCTTCCCATAGGAATTTTGCAGCAAAAACCCAAAAATCATGACAGGAGGGAAAAACTTTCACGTATCCTGTAATGGCCCCGCGTTCTCCCCTTCGGTCCTTTCCAGGCCAAGGGGCCACAAGGGGAAGAAGCCCTAGGTCTTATTACAGTAATTCCTTTGGGGTACCCCCTTTTTCCCCAATTTTTTTTTTTTATAAAAGGGCCCCAGGTTCCCCAAATTTTGCTTCAAGGCAAAAAAATTTCCAACATATTTTTTTTCTTTTTTTTTAAAAATTTATAACAAGAGGGTTTTTCATTTGGGAAAAACAAATTTGAGAAGTGAAAAAAACCCTTTTATATTTTAAAATTTCTTTTTCGAATTTTTCCAGCCTTGCAAGACCTTTGGGGCTTTAAGCCACATTAAAAAAATTAAAAATTTGCCTTACTTTTGTCCCAGGGAAAGGGTTTTTCCCTCCAAAGGGCCCAAAGGGAAGCAAAATTTTTAAAAGAAAAAATTCATTTACCAAAAAAATATATTTTCCCAAAAACTTTTTTTTGTGGTTTTTGCCACTAAAAACGTGGGGGGAAAAAAAAAATACATCTGGAATACTTTTTTAGGCCCCCTTTTTGTGGACCCCTGTTTGGAATTCCCCTGACCTAGAAAAAGAGAAGGCTACAAGGCCCCCAGGCCCTAATTAGACGAGGGAGCGGAAAAGTGACTGAGGATTTCAACAACCCCAAACCCTCCGGGGTATCCAAATTTTTCGTTGGGGACAAGGGTTTTGTGTACGTTTGAAAAAAAAAAAACTGCTAACAAAAACAAATTTTGATTAATTGCGATTTTTTTTCCTAAACAAATGGTAAATTTAAATTTTTAAAAAAATGGGCCTGCAAATGGTAGGAATCATTTTTTTAAAGACCCAAAGGTATTGTTTTTGAAAAAATTTCTTTTTGGTTTTCTATTTGTTTAGGCTTTTGGGAAAAATTTTAAATTTTTTGGGAATGACCAAAGGGGTATCGATTTAAAGGCGACACGAGGGTCGACAATGTGAGTGACACAACATCAACGGGATCCCCCATGAGAACTTCGAGTGAACTCTCTAAAAGTAAAACTTTTGTTCTCATAATATATTTGTTAAATAAGGTTTATTTACCTAAAAAAAAGGGGGTTTTATTGATTGGATGAGCGTAGCGAGCGAAGCGAAGATTCCATTTCACTACACTGGAGAAAAAATCCGGAATGTTTTGTTTGTTTTTTTCTGTATTTTTGTGTGTTTGTCAGCACGATTCCGGTTAAACCGATACTCTTATTGCGATGAAATTTTCTGGAGGCCTTCGAAATCTCTGAACTTAGAACTGCCACGTTTAAGAGCGCAATCTTAAAATTATTTCTCATGAAAATCGCAATATTACGATTTTACGATTTCTAGAACTTATAACTCATTCCCAAGTTTTTGGAAAACAACTATGTAGATATAGTTTATTATTAATTGTTTGCAATGTCCTAAATATGATGAGGTAAATAAAGTATGAAATAAAATAATAAATACAAAATAAAATGGGGTGGGTGGGTCCCCGGGGACCCACCCACCCACCCCCTTTAGGACCAGGAGCAATTGCTCCTGGTCTTATATGGTCAGCGGCGCCACTGCTGTAGACCTAGGACCCTAGGCCAATTTTGAATCTACCTTTTCTTATTTTAAATAGGCCTAGAAGACCAAAAGTGTGTAGACTAGTACTAGGAAAATTCTAAAGTCCCGTTGCGTTGATGGATGAGCTTTTTTGTAAGTTTTTAGTTTGCGTGGGATCTATTTACTTATCAAGTGTCTTTTGAAAGCATTGTTGGTGATTGTTGTCAAGTTTCTATTGTTACTCGTAAATTGTTATAAACCTAAAAATACTCAAATTAAAACCTTAATTCTATGGATTCTGGCTAACTTTTTCAATTTTTTCTTTCAAAAAGCAATACAACACCCATTAGGCCCTACCTTAATGTCCATGTGAAATATGAACGTTGTAGCCCCACACGTTCGGTCAGAATCGTCCCAAATGTCACGAAAATATCACACTAAAAATCCCCAAAAATCGTAAAAGTACGATATTCATGAGACATATTTATTCGGTTGTACCCAAAACCGAAGCAAGTCTAAGTTTAGAGATTTCGAAGGTCCCCTCCAATTTTCATCAAGATCGCATAAATGCCGTTTTCCTGGTAGAGAGCGAACAAACAGACTGAAAAACAGAAAAAACAAAAAAACAAAGAAACAAAAAAAAACACTAAAAACACCCGAGCTTAATTTTTTGGGGGGTCTGTGAAATTGAAGTCTTCGCTTCGCTCATCCAATTAAGGGCCTAGCAACAGGACATGCCTAGTTAACTTGCGGAACTGTATTGTCTGAAATTTCGTTAAAAAATAAATTTTTAATTTTAACCCTTTAGCTTAAAAGCCACAAACCTCACGATTCTACCGCTTGCCACGGTTTTCATTTTCCGAACAATTTGATTCGAAGATCTCTAAATGTAGCAACGAAAGACTATCACTGGGCACACCAACAAATCAAAACGTCGTTTTCTTAGATATAAGGCCTAATTCAATGGTTCCTGTTCCCATAGGAATCTGCAGCAATCCCAAAGATCATGACAGTGAGGAAAGCTGCACTGTATCCTGTAATGGCCAGCGTTCTCCTCTTCGGTCTCTACATCGGCCTAGTGCCACAAGTAAGAAGCATAGGTCTTACTTACAGTAATTCCTGGCGTACCTTTTTCCAATTTCATAAGGCCACAGGTTCAAATTTCGCTTCAAGGCAGAAATTTCCAACATATTTTCTTTTTTTTTTTTAAACTTTATAACAAGAGTTATTCATTGGAAGAACAAATTTTGGGAAAGTGAAAACCCCTTCATATATTAAAATACTTTTTCGAATTTGTCCAGCCTTGCAGATTTGGAGCTTTAAGCCACATTAAAAATTAAATTAGCCTTACTTAGTCGGGGAATGGTTGTCATCCAAGCCAAGGTAAGCAAATTTCAACGAATATTCATCACCAAAACTATATTTCAAATATTTAAATTTTTTGTGTGCCACTAAAGCGGGGGGTGGAAAAATCCCATCTCGGACTACTCGGGCCGCTTTCTGTGGACCATAGTTTGGAATCCACTGACCTAGATAATAGAGACAGGCTACAAGGCCCCCAGGCATAATTAGACGAGGGAGCGGAGTGACTGAGGATACAACACTCAAACGTCGCGTATCCTATTCTTCTGTGTACAAGTGTGTGTGTACGTCGAAAAAACAGAACTGCTAACAAAATCAATTAGATCCATTGCGATTTAAACCTACAACAAATAGGTAATAAATTGAAAATGGGCTGCAAATGTGTAGGAATCATTTTAACGACAATGGTATTGTTTTTGAAAAATACTTTTTGTTGCTATTTGTCAGGCTGTGAAAAATTAATTTTATGCAGTGCCCAAGGTGTATCGATTCTTGCACGCTCAAGGTACCCTCAAATAGAGCTATGAGATTGAGTAAACCTTGCAATATTTACACGTATTTCGTAGGCCTATGGCTATGTTTTCCATAGTGGGCCCTATTGTCACAGATGATAGACTGAAAATTTTAAAATACAATCTAGAAATTAAAAAGTCTTTCCCAACCAGGGGTTTGAACCCAGGTCTCCCACATTCTGGGTATAAGGGCGCCCTAGGCTAAGACTAGGAAACGACATAGTCGTTGTTAGACGAGTGAGCAAGTCATGTGTTGAGTAACCCGGTAACATTTGCTTTTAAAGTTTGATAATTGCATTGGTAGGACTATAAATAATAGTGTTTTTTAAGTTTAGTTTGGTATAAGAGCGTGTCAAAAGGCCCAAAAATGCGCCACTCTAGCCTATGATAGGGCTAGGGATACCTTAGGTAGGGGGAAGAAAGGGGAAATGTTACAGGGTATTTAACACATGGCTCACTAACTCGTATAACAACGATTTTGGCGTTTTCCCTAGTACAATATAGGATCTATACGCATCTTTTGATGACCGGCTACAGAAAGAAGTATGTATTGAGTTAAACAGCTTTTTATTTAAGTTCAGTTTTAATTAAGGTTTGCCGTCTTTTAATTAAATTTAAATTTTTATTTTATTTATTTATTTATTTATTTGCGGTGGTATGAATAATGTAAAGAGACAGCATGCGCTATCTGTGGCTTGTACAAATGAACGTGGCCGTTTTGAACGTCCTGATTCCAGTCTGATCGCAGTATTTACTGCTCGTTGGTGCCGACCAATATGGCGACAAAACATCGACGGCCGCCATGTTAAAATGACAGACTGAAACAGCTGATATTATATTTAATAGATTGATAATAATTCTTGCATTAACCCTTTCCTTTGTATATTGCTCCTCGTCAGGAGACATTACATCACTACGCTTTAGTACGCTATGCGAGGGAGAGGGGGTTAATATGAGAACGAATACTAAATTGTAAAATTTTAATTTTTGTTCATCTGCGCCGTTTTTATTTGTTTTGAAATGTTCATATTTTTTGACAATGAGCTTTAATAATACCGACGACCTTGCTTTGGGTTGAAGCTTTCGCCGACCACCATTGTCGTTCAAAGTGGCTAGGGTTTTTGATGACGCCATGCTGCCTCCTTACATTATTCATACCTTACACATCAGGACATGTCAGGAGACTTGGTAATTAGGGATTTAGGATTGATGGAAAGGGATGTCCGACGGCTGTTTAAAAAGCCCTCAATCTGGTACCGTCGAAATCAAACGACTGAGAAAGACATTGTAGAAAACCTTTTACATTCAATCATTCTTTTCAATTCTATTTATTCAATTCCACATTAATACATAAAGGGAACAGAATAAGAAAAACACGGACATTAGAGAAAATGCTGGGAAGGGACACGGTTGAGATGGTATGGACATATGTTAATGAATGGGGGAAAAATAGGATGCCCAGGAGATTGTATGGCAGAATGATTGAAGAAGGAAGAAGGAAGAGAGGGTAGGCCAAGGAAGAGATGTAAGGATACCATAGTCTAGTAGGAGACTTGGAGGCAAGAGGAGAGAGCTGGGATGATGTGGAAGAGATACGATTGAGGGAGGATAGAAAGAAGTGCAAAAATTTGGTTGCTAAACTCAAGCTGACCCTGCCAGAAGCAGGAATCGGTGAGATGATGATGATGATGTTTAAAATACAAAAATCTATTTTTTTTCAGAGATTCTCCATAACAAAAGGTGACTTGTGAGTGTAGGAGCATCTCGATTACGTGGGACTTAGGTTAAAAGTGTATAACAATAAATTTGACAATTGATAAAAATTAATATCCATCCATTCTTGATATTATTAGTTTACTTAAGCAACTAATAATAATAGGCTATTCGCGACGAGAAACGAATCCGGGAGGTCCCGAACAGTTTTTGTGCCCTTTTTTAAATAAAATTATTCTAGATAAATTATCTATTTGGGTCTTGTCTTATCTAGATGAGTTTTAAATTGCTATATTATTTTTCAATAATCAAGATCATATGAAGTTTTTCTTAACTAATCCTTAGCTTTTTAAGCTTTTAGATAATTGTTTTATTAGAAAACATAGTAAGGTAACAATACCTTATCACTTTTAAAAATAAAAATTACTTCTACTAGTTTTACTACATTACTTTTTCATAGAATCCGCATATTTGAAAATCCCGGACTAAGTTTGGTTAATAGATTACCCTTTTCGGAGATAATTTTTATGATTTATCTTAGCAATTTTTTTAGATAATTATTTGTATTATCTTTTATCTAGAAAATATTTTACAAGTTATCTAAAAAAAAACAAGCAAATAAAATCTTATCAAGATACATTTTTGTAGGATAATCTGAAACTTAATCTAGATAAAAAATGTATTATCTAGTGACAACTGGTTTAGGTATAACTGGTGGAGGTATGCTAGTAACAGACTTTATGCTTGAGTCACTGTCGGTGTGTATGTGTGTGGAGAAGCATATGGCATGATCGAGTAGGCCGTTTTAACATTGATTGTAATTATTCATTTGCAGATATTTCCCAAGGAGAACAATAACTTCAGTCATATTGTGACAGGAATATACTTAATAATTGGATTTTATGCTTTGTACGAACTTATGAGGTATGCTATACTTACTTTAAGGTTAGATCATTATAGAATTGTTAGAGATTAACAAATAACTTTATAACTGTGAATCCAATATCAGAAATTTACTTCATAAGCTGTTGATTTACGTGAATCCTTTACTTTAAGGTTAGATCATTGTAGTTGTTAGAGATTAACAAATAACTTCACAGCTGTGAATCCTCGTATTGACCTTCTAGTCTAGAAAATTTGATGACTCTTCCCACATGCGTTTATGGTAAAAATTAAGTTTCCAAAGTTTAACCCCGGGTTCTTGTGGTGTAAAAATGTTAGCAGACTTCTGTAGCCTGACGCTTCCTCAGGCGCGTAGGAACGTTTTGAAAGTTGGGGGGATCAAATCCATCAGCAGATTTTGAGAAAAATTTTCTCTATACTACAGTGTTATTTAGTCATGTTTTAACTGCACTCGACTCTGTAAAAAGATGTTTTACAGCAACTATCTGCGATCTAAAAAATTAAAAAAAATTAAGGTGAAAGTGGCCTATTTTAGTAAATTTAACGGTTATTTTTTATGTAATGACGAAGCATACAGGTCAACATATTCGTTTTTACAAGTAGACTGTCAAAATTTTTATAAGTGTATTTGCATATTTAGTACGGAAATAATGGGATTAAAATTTTAACTGACGTTAGTTTGCCCCCCCCCCCCCGGCCCCTTTTTCCCCCCACCCCTCCCCCTTGGGCCAAACTTAGCCACTTCCTTCACCTACGTTCTCGTCAAGAGGGGGGAGTCATTTCCTCCTTCCCCCCCTTCCTTCGCGTCTAGGCTTCCACCACATCGTCTTTTTTTCTAACGTATTATTTTCTTCCTTTCTCTTTAAAAAAATCAATATCTTCTGCCCTATTTCCATCTTTGATGTCGAGGGGAGGGGTCCACCACACTCTTGGCCTCCTGGGTGTATCGTCTTTTTCTTCCTCTTGTTTTATTCTGCTTCACTTGCATTCTCTTCAATTTTTTCTCCACTCCCGGGTTCTCCACCGTCTTTTTTTTTTCCTCTGTTTTATCTGCTTCACTTGCATTCTCTTCAATTTCTTCTTTCCCCTCTACCAGGTGTTGCCATATTTTTATTTATTTCCAATATATTTCCTAGTTTACACTTTCCCAAGCTGAATTTCCCATTTTCAACATCGCCATAACCTCTTCCCACCTCAGTTTGGGACACCCTCCATTTCTCTGTTTCTTTCCTCATTTAAAAAATTAAGTTAAAATTTAAAAAAGCAAAAACAAAAACAAAAAAAAACAAACACGTGATCGTGCAATAGATCTATAATATACTCAAATTGCTGACGAGGGAAAGCCATGTTAATTCCATTCCAAAATAAAACTGTGGGGACTTTGAAGTCCCGCACAACCAAAGGGTAAAAAAGGGAAGTTCCATATTATTTTATGTATATTTCAGCCATGTTATAAGTTGGCTACTTCCCGCTTGGCTTCTGCACGATCTCGAGGCAGAATATGGATACGTGCGCTTCCTTTTCTGCTCCGTTGTGGAAGTTTGGTACTTGTGTGAGAAGGTGATATAAAGTCAATAATATATCGGTGTAATAATGTGGAATAACAGTTAAAATAATATGTTTTGGCCTATTTGTCTCAAACAATGGATGCCTAGTTCATCCACAATAATTTATATTACATATAAAAAGCTCCGTGCATAATTAAATAACCAGTAGCTTAGCTCATCTTGTAATTGTAATTTTTAAAGGCCATGGACTCCTGGTAAAACTCAAGCCCACAGTCTAGCCTCTAACCTAGACGGACACTGACACTCGTTGGAGAAATTAAGAACAAAAATTTTTCTTGTTGTTGAGTACCATTTAAAGGTTGTGGTTCA
>JAMZAV010017329.1:0-10866 GCA_024449915.1 Sweltsa coloradensis | reverse complement strand
TCTGACGGCGAAAACGTGTCAAAGACATGGCCCTTATCTAACAAAACAATAGCCCGCTCTTCAGTCTTGCAACGTGGGCCAATGAAGGCCAAACACGTGTTATAATAATCATATTTAGCCTAGTGCCCGACACAGCTATTGAGTATCGCCATCACTTATCTGAACAACCTTGATGGGTATTTGAGCGCTATCCCTCCCATGGTCTGACTAACATACTACCAGATCATAGATTCAACTCCGCGATATAGGCCTACGTGATAGTGTCAACGTGCGTACGAAATACAACTTAACCACTGAACCTGCGCTTAATATTTAATTAAGGTAAGTCACTAATCATGTGTTATTAAATTAATATATATTTTACATTAATAGCCGTCAACGTTAGTTCATGCGATTTAGACGCAGGCCCTATTTGCGTTTTTTTTTTTTGTCAAACGGTACAAAACTCGTATTTGTACCGTTTGACAAAAAAATTCGTACATCAACTGTTATTTTCAGAAAACTATTTCAGCTATAGTCAAGTTATAGCTAAAGGTGTTTAGAAACTATGTCCAGAAAACCGATTCTCAAAATTTAATTTTGAACTAGTCTTGTATATTACACTTTTGTCCAAAAATCTTAATATTATTTCCACAAGTGAGGTTATGTCCCGCCCAAAAAAAATCACATTTTTTTGTGTTATTTTTAAGGCCTTCTGTCATTCAGCAAACTTTTCAGACATGTTTATTCGACTTTCAAATTATCGGCCAGAGGTAGTAAAATAGCCTTAAACAACAACGAGCACTTCTTATATGTCTTGCCAAGTCTTCTCATTTACAAAGTCTAACAATCACCTATAAAAGTTTCGGCAAATCGCATTGACATCTTGCCCATAAATAAGTTGTTGTTGCCCAGATACTGTTGATCACTGATATTACACAGGTTCAGTCGCGAATTAAAGGGGGAAAGGGGGGAACTTCCCCTCTTTTTCCCCACTGTAGCCCACCCTTCACTCTTTTCCTATGACCTCCTCACATCAGAAATGTAAACACAGTTTACAACTGTAAAATTAGTAGCAGTCGAAATATCTAGGGCTTCGTGTTCTAGGACGTGCTGATTTGTGGCTAGTTGGAAGGATGCAAAAGCACGAGAAAAAAAGCTCGTCAGCTTATCCATAACCACAACCCCCTGCCAACCCCCCATTCAAAATCAAGTTAATATTCACTTGCTCTGGTGAGTAATTATCTTTTCTTTCCCATGTGCTCTTGTAGGTGAAGCCTAACCGAAATGCTACTAACAACGTTGATCCTGATGGCGTTGGCCACTCTCCACGGCGCAACAGGTGCAAACATCCTCGCCGTCGTGGCGACGCCCTCCAGGAGCCACCACATCTGGAACCGTGCGTTGACCCTCGCCCTCGCCGCCAGAGGTCATCAGGTCACCGTCTTCACTCCCGATCTAGAGAAGTCGCCTGTCAAGAACCACAGAGAAATCCTTCTCGAGGACGGATACTCCCATAGGGGCGACGACATCGAAGGGACTTCAATTACGAAGAGATGAGTTCAATGGGACCGATCGAGAGCTTGAAAATGTTGTACGTTTGGGCGGTGCAATTATGCGAACATGGTATAGCTACAAAAGGAATGGAGACACTCATGGAATTGAAGAAAAACGAGACTTTCGATCTTATTATTGTCGAGGTGGTTATTTCTGAGTGTTTGCTAGGTCTTGTCCACCACTTTAACTACCCACCTGTGCTTGGTATTACGGCTTAAAGCAGCCCACCATGGGCTAGTACAATATTGGGCAATCCAAACTCGCCAGCCTACATTCCAGACTTACATATTCCATTCACAGATCGAATGTCTTTCTACCAAAGGTTTTCAAACACAATTATGTATTTGGTCTCAACATATTTGAGAAATTACGAATTGTTGCCAAAAATGGATAAAATGATTCGTAAACGTTTTGGTGAATCAACGCCTTCAGTGCATGAACTCGAGCGCCACATCAGTATGATCATGGTCAACACCCACCCTAGCATGGACTACCCTAGACCACTGGTTCCAGCCATGATCCCTGTGGGTGGAATGCACATTAAGCCGTCGAAGCCACTGCCAGCAGTAAGTTGTGATCATATATCATAATCATTTGCAAGTTATAATATTAAACTTAAGCCGATAGACAAAATTATAGGTAAGTGTTAAAAAAAAATGCATTGACACAATTGTTAACACAAAAAATGGTTTAAAGTTATATCTTGACGCACAGTTTCTGTTCCGGTGACCTTCGTTGCTAGGCAACGAACACTCGTCGTACACTCTTATGATAAATAATTAAGAAGACTTGTCTAATATTACAAATTCATCTAACGACAACTTTACATTTAGACTTCATAAATAAGCAAGGTAAAATTAACTGAAGTTTTTAGTAAAGGTTCTGATTGATATGTGCATGTACGGTAGAATATAATTGTGGAAATGGATAAGTGGAAATGGTTCGTATCATAAATATTTAACACTCTCACAACACTTATTGATAAAAACTCCTTAGTGTACATTGGGATATTGAACTAGCAAATGGTAACGTTAGGCATAAAGACTCATGCTGAATAAGTCAGCTCGACGATTGAAGACCTCTAGCAATTTATTCTTATTATTATTTATTTATTTATTCTTTGATACTGGCCATTCTTTGTATATCAAATTTTTCGATATTATAAAATTATGTTGTGTTTCTGCAGGACATTAAGAAATTCATTGACGAATCTCCCGCAGGTGTTATCTTCTTCAGTCTCGGTTCTAACGTTCGAAGCGACAAGTTGGGTCAAGACAAGATCAATGCTCTCCTGGAGGCGTTCAGAGAGCTACCCCAACGCATCCTGTGGAAATGGGAGTCCGACGTCCTACCCGGGCAACCCCCGAATGTCAAGCTGGGCAAGTGGCTGCCTCAAAGCGACATCCTCGGCCACCCGAATGTCCGGCTGTTCATCACCCACGGTGGCTTGTTGAGCTTCCAGGAAGCCGTGTATCGAGGCGTCCCTGTGGTCGGGATACCCTTCATTGCCGATCAGCACATTAACATTGTCAAGGCCATTGATCACGGGGTAGGGGAGAAACTTGACTACGATACAATGACTAAGAAATCTGTGCTGGATGTCATCACGAGAGTGGTCAACAACAAAATGTAATCACCATAATTGTCTGTTAACGTTTACTCACAACGTAATTCCACCTCATTAAATCAAGATAAAAATCTGGGTAAATTAATTAGTTCAATAGTTAAAATTTGAGCTTTAAAAAGTTGAAAATATGTTTGCAGTCAAATTAAGACAACACGTTGTTAGACACGATATAAGAAATTTGCATGCAGACTTAGAAACCACCTTATTATTGAGCGAGCGAAGCGAGCGTCTCCACTTGACTCTTATGGCTCGAATGTCTGTTTTTTTTTGTTTTGTTTTTTCTGTTACTGCTTCGATACAGGTCGCACCGTTTCTCTGATCGACCTGAAATTTTGCACACATATACATACCACCTAGGCGGGTTGCTGTATAGTTTTGTGGCAAAATCGTTCAAAAAGTTAAAAAGTTACATTAAAGTTAATCGAAAGTTTATTTTTCAAACTAAGCGGCGACAAAATCTGAGGTGGCCAAATCATTTAGAATGTCCGTCCGATCACGAGTATGTTATTTTTATTTTGATATGATAAGTAGTGTAGATGGAAATTACATTATAACAAAGTCCCGTTACCATGGCAACGGAAAGTCGCACAGCTTTTTTGGTTCATGATAGCGGTCGAACGGAGGCTCGGTTCGAGTTGAAATTTTGACCATCCGCAAGTTTCGTTCCCGATTGAATGCCATTAGTTTTGTGGCAAAATCGTTCAAAAAGTTATAAAGTTACATTTAAGTTAATCTTAAGTTTTTTTTTTAAACTAAACGGCGACAAAATCTGAGGTAGCCAAATCATTTCGAATGTCCGTCCGGTCACGAATATGTTATTTTATTTTGATCCGATAAGTAGTGTAGATAGAAATTACATTTTAACAAAAGTAACGTTACCATGGCAACGAAAAGTCGCACAAGAATTCTGGTCACTATGTACTGCCACCTAGAAGTAATCAAGAGTTAAAATAGTTGTCCCAAAGAAATAATGTCAAGGTCCTCTAGATGGCGGTGGATTTTATCCATTCTTTCCTATTTTACAAATATTTAGCTAAATCGGTCAAGACCTTAAAGACTAATTGGTACCTATGTAACATTATGGGAATGTCGTACTCGGATCGTGTTGCACGTACCGGTGCTCGCTCAACAACGCGTCCAACTGAGCGTTTTCCCAGTTGTATCACCAGACAGTTAAAAAGAAATACGTACGTCACGTTAAATACAACTCAAATTTGATCAAATCCCAATAGCCATCATCCCCCTCCTGCCACCCTGTTGTTCTTAATTGAGCGAGCGTAGCGAGCGTCTCCACTTGACTCTTATGGCTCGAATGTCTGTTTTTTTTTTTCTGTTACTGCTTCGGTACAGGTCGCACCGTTTCTCTGATCGACCTGAAATTTTGCACACATGTACATACCACCTAGGCGGGTAGCTGAATAGTTTTTGAACAAAATCCGATCGTTGGTTAAAAAATAAAATAAATAAATAAAAAATAAAAAATAAAAATGTACTGATCGTTATGAAATTTTTTATGGTCAATAAGTACAACATTCTCTCCTTTTTTCCAAATTTTCAGCTAAATCGGTCAAGACCTTAAAGACTTATTGGTAAAAAGATGTTAAAAAATGAAGGAGGCAGTGAAGATACCAAGAAACACTTTAGAAGGCATGACGTGAATTAGTACAATGCAAAGATGTTGGAATAGTATATAGTGTACAATGTCAATATCCAGTTAGGCATACACTGTGTGGTGGGCCTTATGGGAATGTTGTACTCGGGTCATGTTGCACGTACCGGTACTCGCTCAACAACGCGTCCAACTGAGCGTTTTCCTAGTTATTATTAACCCATTCTGGATACATTCTATCTGAAAGAACTAAAGAGCTTACTCCAAGGAAGCTTAATTTGTTTCCAAGTTCTCTTCTCTTTTTTAACTAACAGCAAACTAATCAAGCCGATGTGGACAAAATAGAAGTTCTGGACCAGCTTTGGAGTAAGGTAGTCATTCCAAGAGACAACTTTCTCTGATTTTTGGAACAACGCACAACACTGATTGAAGCATTAAGCATTATACTTAATTGACATGCATCGTTAAAAGATCGTTTGAGCCTCGAGGATCTGACCAAACAGGTCTTTTTACGATCGGTGTGTATCGTGGATGTATTTCTAATTTTTCCTAACTGTTTTTCTTTTAGCTACCGAGATCAACATGAAGAAATTATCCGAGTTATTCCGCGACCAGCCCGAGACTCCACTGGAGCGAGCCGTCTTCTGGACAGAGTACGTCATACGTCACAAGGGGGCGCCACATCTCCGCTCCGCCGCCGCCGACATGCCTTGGTACCAGTACTTGCTGCTAGATGTCGTTGCTGTTCTCGCGCTAGGGGTCCTCGTGGTGCTGCTGACTGTTTACTATGCGGTCCGCGCTATTGTGAGGAGGGTTGTGGGATGCAAGACGATGAAGACGAAACAACAATAACGAGTTCTAAATAGAACGGGATGTACATAGTAACGTGATAGTCGAATTACAATGATTGGTTTCTTGAATGTTCGAGTCGAAGCGACATTCTTTTACACCATACCGTCTGCTTAACACAATCTAAATGATTGGCAGATATATCTCCAACCAGGATTACAAACACAACAGTCAAGACAAATACATTTCCCAGATAAGCTATGAATCATAAGAACTCATATCATCATTAAAAAAAAATGTTCAAAGAAAATTACACTAACAAACAGAACATTTAAAGTGACATATTGGTGAACGAAACATAACCGTTGATATAATATTGTAAAATATAATTTAAAAATATTATGTTACAAACAGTAAAATGTCCAATGGTTTGATTTTAAACGTTATAATAACCTGTTATGCAGTTTAATTTTTTGTTGTAATACTGAATACTGGGCAAGTTGTCCAAGAATAAATTAAAAGTTTTTTTAATCAAACGTTGGATTGTAAAAGACCTATTGCCACATTTTCTTTCTACTGCCGACTGCGTTGTCACGAACTCAACGTAATAATTAGAACTGTAGCTTAACTACGAAAAACACATTAAAAATTTTATCATCTGACGGCGAAACCGTGTTCAGAGCGATGGTTCTTATCTAACGAAACAATAGCCCGCTCTTCAGTCTTGCAACGTGGGCCAATGAAGGCCAAGCACATGTTATAATAATCTTATTTAGCCTAGTGCACGCCTTGGCCATAGAGTGTGCAAGGCTTACTCTTCCTGATGAAGCTATCGCCTTCACTTATCTGGACAACCTTGATGGGCATTTAAGCGCTAACTTTCTTATGGTCTGACCTATAACACATTACCAGATCATAGATTGAACTCCGCGATATAAGCCTTCGAAATAGTGTTAACGTGCGCACGAAACACATTCATTGTTTGTCACAGAATCTGAATTAAGGTAAGTCACTCACTACGTTTACCACAGGCTCTAGTCCGGCTTACACTGGGCCGGCCTAGCTCTAGGCCGGCCTACATGGCTTGATAAACGCATGGAGCCGGCCCAGATGGGAACCGATCTAGACTCGTTTGCCAACGAGTCTAGACCGCTTCCAAGTCTGATAAACACTTCACTGCAACTTGATGAGGAGGATTATGAGTATCCCGGTGCCGCTCTAGAACAAATCGGGCGAGAATAGATGCGTTCCATGCAAATAAGTCATATAGGCCATAGAGAAATAAATATAGGCTATTTAATATAGCTACAGTTTAATAATTGTTTCATTTTATAATTTTTTTTTTGTAAAATTTAGTGGTTGGAAACCGACGTTCTAGTAGGTTTAGCAGGCTGTGGCCTAGTTCGGCTTGAAATTGGGGTAGAGTAGGGCGGGTTATTTTTTTTGATATACACCTCGGACTAGATGAAACCGGCCCAGTGTAAGCCGGACTAGAGCCTGTGGTAAACGTAGTGACTGTTGATCATATGTTAATAAATTATGATTTATTTTAGTTACATTGGTAGCCGTCCGCCGTGGCTCATGCGACAAAGTAGATTTTTTTATGATGATCGATTGAGTTTTAGGTATACATGATAATACACATGTCAAAGGTGGTATAATTTAACTAAAATTTATTTAAAATGTGATTAATTCATTAATTTAATTACTTTTTCCCATACACTTATTCCTTGTAAAATAAGCTTTTAAAATATGATACCAAGGTGGAGCAGGTTGTGCTGATTTTACACAATAATCTAGATAAATATCATTATTTTAAGCTTATTCAAAATGAGTTTTAAATCCAATTCTTTTTTGGTTCGTTGTGGTCATATTGTTATTTTGATACACTAGGTTACTGTGGTACGTAAATAAGAAACATTTAATTAAGATTTTATTATTGCTTTATTTTTTTAAATTGTGTAATTAGTAAGTTGGAGGAATTTCGTTTCCAGGACTTATACAATTTTGTATTTGTTGGCGTTATTTCATTAAAGTATGAAAGCTTCATAACAATCGATTGAGTTTTACACTATAGCTAATTATCATTATATTAAAAAGTTATATAATTGCAAAAATTGTAATAATTTAATTGTAGATAATATAATTAAAACTATTACGTGTACGTTAAATTTGTTCACGATATTTATTGTAGAGCATTAAAAACACATTAAATTATACCAATTTATTCTAATCCGATGATTACTTCTTGGGTTAGAGAGATTTTAAGAATGTTTCGGCGGCCATCTTGATGACGCCATGACAGGTGACTTATTTGATTCCTAGCGTGTCCTACGGTGAAACAAAATTCTACTGGTTTCCAACTCTTAAATATTTTATCGCTTGTTCAACGGACTATTAATCCTAGGCCTACAATATTTTAGAATTGCATTAGCAATTGTTACCGTCAAGCGCGACTTGAGGTGCTACGCGGACGCCTGTGCCTTTTAAAAATGACTAACTGTGAGCTGTTATTGGGAAAAAAGGAAACATAACAAAAACTTGTAAAAATAAAGCCAAACCTTACACACTCAAAATAAATGAGATCTAAAAAAAAGTGCCAAGCTCATCTACCCTTCCACATTTGCGCATTATTAATTCATAAACGTACAGTGTCCCGTAACAACATCTTAAAAAAGCTTGGCAAGATAGAATTTGCAACTATTAATATAATAGTAATTTTTCATCCAAATTCTTTTTATCTAAATAATTTAAACGTAATAGTCATGCAAATTCTATTTTGCAAAGCTTTTCTAAGATGTTGCTACAAGACACTGTACGTTTATGAATTAAGAATGCGTAAATGTGGAAGGGTAGATGAGCTTGGCCCTTTTTTTAAATCTCGTTTCTTTTGAGTATGTAAGGTTTGGCTGTATTTTTACAAGGTTTTGTTCTGTGTGTGCTCTCGTTACTTTTTCAAGTTTCATTGCAAAATTATTTGTTGAAATATAATAATTGTATTAAAGTCAATTTGATTGCTATGGAATAACCAATCACACACATAACAAAAACTTGTAGAAATACAGCCAAACCTTACACACTCAAAAGGAATGAGATCTAAAAAAGGGCCAAGGTCATCTACCCTTCCACATTTGCGCATTCTTAATTCATAAACGTACAGTGTCCCATAACAGCATCCTCGAAAAGCTTGGCAAAATAGAATTTGCGATTATTAATTTAAACGTAATAGTTTATCCAAGTTCTTTTTTTCTAATTAATTTAAACGTAATAACATGCAAATTTTATTTTGCCAAGCTTTTCGAGGATGCTGTTATGGGACACTGTACGTTTATGAATTAAGAATGCGCAAATGTGGAAGGGTAGATGAGCTTGGCCCTTTTTTTAGATCTCATTCCTTTTGAGTGTGTAAGGTTTGGCTGTATTTCTACAAGTTTTTGTTATGTGTGTGATCTCATTACTTTTTCAAGTTCCATTACAAAATTATTTGTTAAAATATAATATTTTTATCAAAGTTGATTAAATTTTTATGGTATTAGCAATAACAATAGGATGTAAAATATCTAGGCCCGGATTCATGTACATCCTGGGTATAGGTGGTATAACCATGGTATAACGACGGTATAAGGACTGGTTAAGTCTAGGCAACTCACATCCAATTAAAACTTTCCCATGTAACAACAAACGCACAACTAATGTTATTTTACACCTATTTCACTGCATCCACAGCCATGTAAATCATCAGATAATCAAAAGAATATTGAAAATTTTCACCATCTTTTGTTTAACATTTTCAAAAAAAAAGAAATGGCTTATTATTGCCGTAAATTTTGGAATAGCCTAGGACTATCATACCATTGTTTATCTGCATTAGGCTTTTAGTAATCAAAACTAGTTATTTGTACGGGAAGTGTGTCAGAAAAAGGTTGTGCTGGCCTAGGGTTGGCTAAGAAAGGCCTAGGGCTTGTCAAACATGTAGTGTAAGTATTTATTTATCTAGTCCTATAGCCTAATGGAACTTTAGACCTACACTGTTGTAATATAAATAATTTTCTACATCTGGGCCTAGGCCAGGGACGGTTTCTGATTTGTTTTATGAGAGTATAATGACACCTTTTCTCGTTCCACACAAAGAAGAAAAAATTAAAATGTCCGCTATTTGTTTACGTATCGCACTTTCCCGCCTAACTCTGCTTGTACCGTCAACAAGTGTCAAGTAACTATAGTTACTTGTTGATTGTATGCCTAGTGTATAAGGCTTATTTTAAAACCTTTATTTGGAAGCCTTCCAGCAAACTTTTTCAACTTTTTTTTTCAAAAGAGACTATATTACTATAACCTTAATGTCCATGTAAAATATGAACATTGTAGCCCCACCCGTCTGGTCAGAATCGCGGGCCATTTGAAACTGACGTATAAGATGTTAGCAGTAGCAGTAGCAGTAGCAGTAGCAGTAGCAGTAGCTTACATCCATTAAGTGATTTTGAGCATGTTTCAAGCCATTTTTTCACCAAGAAGGAATGGTCGTACCCCAATAAAATTTGGCATGTGATGTCAGGTACCTAGATACCCTCGATTGTAATAGTTTTAAAGTTCACATCACGTTACATGACGGCTGGGTAACACCTCGAAATCACCCCAACTCTGCTTGGTGTATAAGGTGCTTGAGTGTGTAGCGAACCGCGGCTTGGCTGCGGCGCCCTAACGGGCACCTAGATTATTACCAATAGAATGTAAAATATCTAGTGTAGGCGATCATTATCAAGTAACTATAGTTACTTGTTGACTGTATAAGGCTTATATTAAATCCTTTATGTGGAAGCCTTTCAGCAAACTTTTTCAACTTTTTCTTTAAAAAAGAACTACATCACTATGACCTTAATGCCCATGTAAAATATTAACGTTGCAGCCCCACCCGTTTGGTCAGAATCGCTGGGCAATTGAAACTGACGAATAAGATAGTAGTAGTAGCCAATAGTGACCAACATCCTTAAAGTGATTTTGAGCATGTTTCAAGCCATTTTTCATCAAGAAGGAATGTTCGTACCCCAACCAAATTTGGCATGTGTTGTCGGGTACCTAAATCCCCTCGATTTTGCTAGTTTTCAAGTTCACATCACGTTTTATGACGGCTGGGTAACACCTCGAAATCACCCCAACTTTGCTTGCTGTATAAGGTGCCAGAGTGTGTAGCGCACTTCGGCTTGGCTGCGGCGCCCTAACGGGCACCTAGACCGAGGAAATTTTCAGGGGCGCGATGCATAGGGAGCGCCCACCAAAAAATTGCGCCACTGCTTTCAACTCGCAA
>JAMZAV010017322.1:0-19289 GCA_024449915.1 Sweltsa coloradensis | reverse complement strand
TTATGGGTCCTCAAATTTATTATGGTAGCTTTTGTTCTTTATGTTCGGTTGAGTTGGGGTTCAGCATTCGTCTTTGTATATATTTGTAACATAGATAAATCGTAAACAAATAGCACCATTTTCAAATTGGTTGTCAATGTACTATTAAGTTTTTTAAGAATTTAATAAATTGTCTCAAACATTACAAAAGATATAGTTAAAAATTTATAAAAAATCAACCCATGAAAAATAAGAAATCAATAGAACTTCAAAACTGCTATGATTCTTTTTTTAATTTATTGTTGTAAGTGTTTCAGTAAGGTCTGAACGTTTTTAAAAAAAAATCGTATCTTCAGTTAGGTAACTGATTTTCAATGAGTGATTTTAATTTAATACAGACCAAGCCAACCCTGTCGGCACTGACGCCATCGACGAGCAAACAATAACCAACGAAATAGAGCAGTATTTAAAATAGAAAAACATAACCAAACAGGCTGGACGCTATTAAAAATCGCATATTATCCTACACGAGTATTAATCAGGCCATGAAGACCATCTGCCTAAGATTCGATCCAGGGACCTTCTGCATGGGAAGCATTACCACTAACCACGGGAACAGCGAACAACAAGACAAGATCAGATACAATACGTGAATTATAACTCATCCATTGCGGTACTTCTACTTATAGTAATTTGTTTGGGGCAAACTGCCTATTACACTTTCAATGCGAAGCTTTTAAACATTGCAATGTTGTAAAAAAAAATGTAAATAGCTGTTCAATACAAACAGTTTATTCTAAAAATATAAAGACAACATTCATTCGTGAAATTCTGCTTATTGTTTGTTCGCTTGTATGCAACTACAAATTGCCTTTAAGAACGGATTTTGGCAACATATGATACTATAAAAAATGCAAGTTCCGTTTTTAAGATGGTGTATGTGCATGCTTTCACATCAATGTTGTTTAGTTTGTTTATTGAAATCGTCCACTTTTAGAATAAAAAAGATTTAATGACAGCTACAAATTAATTCTGTAACGATAAATGACACTAACAAATTCAATTTCCGTGGAACTGAGGGAATCAAAGTAACACACCTTGAAAGGAACAGCTTTTTCATCATTTACAGGTCTAGTCCGAATTTCAATAGATTTTCATTAAAATTATAAGTGAGAAACGCGTGTAAAATCCTACATGAATACACTCATTTTCAAATTCAGTTCTATAATACGCTTCACGTGATATTTTCGTTCCGTAAATCACGGCATTGAAACACGGAAATGAATCCAGATTTGTGCGAGAGGCAAATCCCCATGGCGGGTGTAGGAGTAAAGCTTCCGATAGTTTCATTGCGCCTCGAATGATTGATATGGTTCATGCACTCAGAGCAATACGGGAGCTTACTGATCAACTGGAGAAAGCGTTACAATGCATGTAAAATATGTCCCAAAGATAACGACCATCCTATTATTTAACAGATATTATTAATCACTATAGACCTCATGGTACGCCGAGGACTCAATATCTAATCCATCCTTTCTATTCGTGTTCTATTGTTATGATTGCGACGTAACACGCTATAGAACCTTCTAAAGCAACGCAAATGATAAATGAAGTGCGCTCAACGATACCATCCAAACACAACAGTAAGGATTTTTCAATCAATTACATACTTCAACAAATCGTTTGTGGAACTCTGCTCTAAAATAAATCGTTTGAGTAAAAGCTAAAATCATAACATAAGATGTCGAAACAAAAATACATTTATTCGATTGTGATTAAGAAACATTAAGTATTCACAAATTTAAAACATATGATTGTTTTCAATTCCGATGTACATATTAAATAAAAACACTCCACTATTTTGTTATATTTAGTTACACAAGCTAATGGTGGAGGCGCCGGGTATGTACTGTAGGCATAAGCGAGTGCAGTGCATGCACACAAAGAGATATGATCATGCACACGTTTGTTGAAATCAATGTTGTACGTTTTACCTTGGTGAGCCGTTTGGTGGATGCTCGGGTATGGAATGTAGGCATAAGCCGAGTGCAGATGCCATGCACAACAAAGAGATATGTTCTATGCACACGTTTGTTGAAACTCAATGTTGTACGCGCTTTAACCTTGGTTAGATAGTTGGTTGAGGTTTGCCGGGTCGCATACGAACAATCCAATAATAGGAACAATTGGTTTATTTTATCAGGTTTAATTTTTCTACTCGATAAGGTAATAGTATTATTTACCTATGATGTATTCTTAGTAACTGTTATTTGCATTTTGACTCATTAATTGTTCGCCGTAAAACTATTTAATAGTGCTCTGCAACCAACACAATAACTACTAAATTCTATCAAATAGTAAATTAAGAATTGCAAGTATTATTATCAAGTGTTCGCGGCAAACCACTACATCTAGACATTCAAACCTTCACAGTTATACCCCAAGTGTTGGACCTCGCTCGAGAAAAGGTCACTCCAAGCAATACATTCATTCGGTTTGTGTTAGTGATCACTACAAACTGACATTACCAGCCGGCAGCGTGTACATAGCCGAGAAATTGGCCTTCTAGCCACAGTTTCTGTACTAGAGACTTCTAGTAGAAACTGGTCCACAATTATACATATTCATATCGCCATAAGAAGATATAAAATGACAATTTAAGACCCAAGATCCTCCGCAAAGAAGTTCAAATTTCAAGTAGATAAAACGTGATGCCACAGGAAATTTATTTTCTTTTCAGCAGTTTGTTGTGTTCTTTTGCGATTACCTCCGTAGGTATGCATAAGTCTTTGACTGCTTATTGAGGCACGTAAGCGCGGGATTCTCCCCGATAGAGCACGTACAAAATGACTCTAGTTAGAAATTTTCAGGAAATGTTAAACAAAATCTGTCAGTTACATTTTGCTCGAATGCACAATCCCAACGTAAATTTCTCTCGGTTTCTTGAATTGAACATGTAAATTGGAAAGTCAACAAAATGGCATTCATTATATTTAGCGAACTGTGATGGCGTAAATCCATTGTTATTAGTCACGAGGGAGAAGCCGTACATTTTTGATTCCGAGAAAATCGTTTGATATTTTCATCAACAAACTTTTTTGTGTTTCGACATTAAAGAAAGGAGAAACGCAGTTTGTATCTAGGTAACAAGTTTAAGTTGGAAACGTTACCGAACGAGAAAATAATGGCGGCGTTTTAAATTCAATTTGTGTGACGTTTGGAGTTGGGTTTATGCTGCGCCTGGCTCTTGCCTCCAAACCACTATAGATCCACGCCCATATCCACCCCTCTATACTTTCCACGAAGAGTCAGCGTTATTCTTGCTACTTTAGTACGACATCCTTCTCGAAAGATAGCCAAAAAATCAAATCACCCAAAAACTAGTTTCCCTCTTCTGCTGCAGATAGGAAATAATGGACCATCGTAAAACGCTGAGGGACTGCATTGAGAAAAAAACAATAATACATTCGTTAGAATGTGAAATAGAATTAGGTTCATTTTGGTTCGTTGTGAGAGTTTGGGGCGTCTGCATGGCGTCTGCTGATGAGGATGGCTTGGGACTAATCGCGCAACAGGTGTTTCCTTGCTGCGCAAATCCACATTAGGAGGCTCTTTACACCCAAGCAAGCCACTCGTTTCAATTCTCCGCAACTACGCGTATTAAGGTATAATAATATAATACATAACGTGGCAATAATACTTTCAAGATTTATAATAATATATATCAGTCCCATTTCAAGATCTTATATTCTGAGTTAGCTCCAATGAATCGGACTTTTTGTATTTCTTCGTTTGGTGTTAGACAGAACCTGACAAATAATTTGATGGTATTTTCTATCTAGACAGAAATGTAAAAAGTGCCTCTCACACCTGAGATTGAACCCGGGACTTCTGATGTCCGCCGGCAGTAGCTCTAGCGAACTAGTGGGCGCCTACGTGGGTTGGCTGCGTCGGATTTATAATTTAAGTCCCCCACTGGAAAATAAGCTATGTTAACTGAGTGGGTAGGATCTCACATTACCGATTAAAAAATTAGTACAACATTTACAACAACATCTTTATTATGTGTTGGATAATTCACAAGTTTACAGTGTGTTTAGCAAACAACCAACAAATAGACCAAGGTAAATCTGATGTCTTCATTGCCTCAGTTGTTAGAGCAGATCCGCTCCGGAACAGCCGAGGTCCCGGTTTCAATCCCTAGTGGGAGGCACTTTTTAAATTGCTGTTAAAATATTACCGTCCTTACAGCGTCATAGACGCTATTTAACTGAGGTTTAAAACCAAAAATACATGTATAAAAACAGTAAATTTTAACAGAGTTGATTTTATAAGCTATAAATTATATCGATTTGCCCTCCTAAATCATGGGGTATATTCCTCATCTTAGCACATGCTCTAAAACAGGCCACATTGTAACAGGACATACGTTTCACAATTGCAATTTACCAAAATTTACATCGATATAATTATTTTCCACACGCACACGCACAAAGATTCAAAAAAGAGGAAAGCCATCAAGTAGGTTATTGCCAATTTTGTGGAGCAGAACAATATTCATTAATTTCTGTCATGCTTTCCAAGATGTGAGTGGCAGCTCAGCCTGTTTCAATAACGATACAAAGTAAAGGTATTCTTACGTTTTGTTTATATAGTGATTAAATATGAAATATTGATGTGTCTTTGATACTGTATTTAATACTTGGACATGTAATTTTATATATATTGTATTAGAGGGTGACAGTACTCACGTACTAAGGGGCAATGCTCTTTCTATTCATTCTCGACGTTTTATTTTTAATCTTACATGTCCAAATGCTGTACAAATAAATGCAAAGATTAATGGCATGGAGCCGAAGCCGAAGACTTCCATTTCACTAACTGGAGAATAAAATCCCGATCTCTTTTTTTTCTTTCTTTTGTATTTTGTTTGTTGTTAACACGATTCGCTAAAGCATAACTCAAATTGCGATGAATTTTCTGTAGACCTTCGAAATCTCCTGAAATTAGAAACTGCCAGTTTTTGAGCGCAATTCGGAAAATTATTTCTCATATAAAATCGCAATTTTACGATTTTTTTCGATTTTAAAAACATTTCTTCGACTTAAACACCTACATGCTTTATCCGATTTTAAGATTTTTTCACAGAACCTTAATTTTATGAATTGAGATATTCGTGTGAAATGTGAGCGTAATCGAAAAATTATTTCTTATGAAAATTTTAATTTTACGGTTTTTTCCTTTTAAAACAAATTCTTTTGAACTTTCAAACATCTCCATGCTTTATCCTATGTAATGGACTTTTTTCACAGAACCTTAATCTTTTTTTATATGAATTAATATATTCGTGCTAAATTTGAGCGCAATCGAATTAATTTATTTCTGATGAAAATGCAATTTTACAATCTTTTTTCCATTTAAAAAACAAAATTAACGAATAATTTTTAAAAAAATTGAAGTTAAGTTTTTATTTAATTTAAATTATTTAAAAAAATTTCTTTGATTAGTAATGATTTTTTCACAGAACAACAGAAAATCCGCATAAACACATTGGCAGCTCAATGCAACAATTACGATCATCCAACAACGCGGCGGGACTAAAGCGTTTTCCTAATTAATAAATATAACAAATATAAGCGAATAAAATAACAATAAAATGTACATTGATGTAAGTATTTTGTGAGTTCAACTCTATGTCCTACCCTCCTAGAAAACTTGTACATTGAAGCTGCGTCATCCTCTACCGTAAATACCTGAAGAGGAAATAGGACGAAGAAACGACGTGCGTGAGAGTAAGCATGTAACTTGATGTACTTCCCTTGCGAAAACAGGAGGAGTATGACGTGAATTGAATTGACTTCATCCCTTCACACTTTCCTCCAATAAACTCTCCAAGACGGAGATATGACTGTGAAGGATGAAAGCAGTTGAAGACCGGGTTTTCCATAAAAGTCCCCTTTACCGTTGCCTTGGGGGAATAGAACAGAAAGTTCACCCACCCACCCCACCCCTTGCATTTTACGAACTGCGATGCTTAATAACGTGATGCCTCCAGTCTAGTAATAAGTCCAGGTTACAAAGAAGTTATTACTTTGAATTGGGGACACGACTCGATTATGTGGTGTTTGTACACTCGAAGCGAGCACGAGTTGCACAATATGGAAAAGGCTCGTCAGATTATTTCCCTGTTTGATTACACGTACCAAGATATTCTCGTAATGAAGTAATATCTAATAAAACTTTACAGCAAGGTTGCAAGGTAAAAACAAACTGCTTTTATTCATGAAATTAACGCTATGAATCTATTTAGGAAGAATTAATATTTTTCAATCTATACTGGTAATCAGTAGGAAACAACAATTTATTTATTATAGAACATGAAAATTGGCATAGTTAAGATGTCGGTTTAGTCCACAGGACTTTATATATATAAAAAAAATGGGCCTTTTATGATAGTATATTCGATGCCTTATTTAAAAAATCTTCAACACCCACTTATCTTTCAATTTATAGTCAAAGGACAATTTTATAAAACGTAAATTTTTGTCTTTCATGGACTGATTTAGTCTGTAAAATATAAATTTATCAATTATATGTAGGTACTCTAGTTACTGAATATCAGATGAAATGAGTAGTATCCCCGTTGTTTCCACAATGTTATTTCAATTACGCCATAAATTTAGATTGATACGTGGCATTATATACTTTACAAAATCATAAAACATCTTTAATGCGTTGGGTGGATATAACATGGCGTGAACGCTAAATAGTATTTGGAATGTGTGACTGATTAAAATAAGCACATTACTTGTCATAGGTGGACATACAAGAAATAAAACTATACACCACATCACATCAGGCTTATTAAAAGACAAATTATTAGACATTTCACACAGTTTCACATTATTTCACACTTATTGCACTATTTATTTATTTCTCGATTTGGTTAGTCGGGAAACACTCCCGTAGGTGTAATTGTTATTATTTACTACAATTCAGAAACTAAAACAGCTACAACCCTCGCTTATACCTGCGTAAGGTAATGACATAATTAATGATTGGTGGTCAGTTCAAAGGCAACAGTTTTCCGTTGCAGTACTGTTCCATCCATTCAGATGTATAATGCAAACTACAATTCAGAACTTAAAATGTACCCGTCCTGATGGTCTAGTGGTTAAGACGCCTGTCTGGAATGCGGGAGATCCGTGGTTCGATTCCCGGTTGGGGCGGACTTTTGTAATTTCTGAATTGTAGTAAAAAATAACTATTAATTTAATTTAAAAAGAAAAATTAATTTCAATAAATCGTGTAATTCAGTTTTTCTACGGATTGGCGATTAATTCATTCAAGTATTAACGTTGCACCATTAAGTGTTGTTCTAGTTTAGGTTATTATTGACTATCATATTTAAATAAAATAAATAAATAAATTGTATTTAGAGTCTACCCACTCAGTTATATAACTGATTTTTCAGTGGGGGACTTTAAATCAAAGCGACTAAGCCAACCCTGTAGGCCCCGACGCAATCTTTTGCAATTTGCAATTGTGTATTCTCTCAAATTTCAAAGCATCAATAAATTGTTCAGGTTTATTAAAAATTAGTTAAATTACTATTTATGTATGAATATTAGTGATTGTAATTTATACCCCATGTTCAAGCCATACTCTCAGAAGTTTGCTAAAATATTGTTGACTTAAAAAAAACATTCCTGTGTGAAAGCTGCATGCCCCGAATGCAAGCATGGCCCTCAGGTGTCCTAGCTAGGCTATTTTTGAATTGGACACTTGTGAAGAGAATGCCAGAGGGCTAGTCTAAGATAAACAACCTCGGAAATACTTCAGTAAGGATGCGGTGGTGGTATTTGAAACCGGCGACCTCACGAATCAGAGTCTCGCGCTTTACGCTGAGCCAACACTGTCAGTTATATTTGTTGACTTCTATCATTAATATATGCGTGAGAACGTTAACGACAGCCTGCAGTGTTTTCGAGGACGCTAAGCAGGATATTAACCATACCCGGATGGCATTATTAGTAGACTTTATTGTTTTACAATACAAAATTCCAACATCTTTATGTGTCAATATGAACGATTGTATTGTTATTTGAAAACATGTTTTATGTATTTCAATCTAGTTAGAGTATTTCATAAAAAATAAAAGTATCAGCATAAATTCATTGTTAGGAACGTTTAGGGTTTCGTAGGCCGTACTGTAATATTGTTCTCAATAAAACATTCCAGTTGGTCGTTTCTCGGTTTAAAAGTGGTCTGTTATCACGAATCACCGACGTAGGTGGCGAGCGTGGTCGGTACTAGAATGTGTGACCGATTGGCAACTGCCAACACTACGTACCGTTGGCGAGAGAAACGAAATATACGTATTAACGAAATAAACAAAAAATGAAATATATTTCAAAATAAATAAAATAAAACGATCTTTTGAACCCGAGTAAATATTTTTTTTAAATAAATTGAAAAATACCGTGACATGACACATTAGATGATATTACAAGCGCAAATTCGAAAACGTTTTTAAGCCAGTAACAGAAGAGTATCACAGCGTTTAAAAATATATATTTCATTCCAACAAAATCTATGAATACTATAGGAAAAGTGATATTGAAATTTCTTTCCTTCGCTATGGAATCTTGTCCCCCCCCCATTGCGATATTGAACAAACGAAGTCATGGTGTTTCAATTCAAAATATCAAAATACCCATTGAATAATACGAATCATTTATTTCAATTTTAAAAAATCTTATGTTTAAACGACAATATCATCAATAGGAGGTTATATTTCGACAATTGGTCCATATTTTTGTTTAATGATCCAGTCTGTAAGGTATGTGACAACTGCTACATGTCCTTGTCGAAGTACATTGGCGTTATTACGTATCCTGCACACCAGTTTATTGACAGTGTGTCTAACAACATTCCTAAACGAATGAGACTTACTCGAATGCTGCAGCAGTCGTGCGATCAGTCTAGAGTCTGGTGGGTAGATTCAAATGCGTCGCGCCCGGCCAGTGACAAGAGCCCGATCCAGTCAACTAAAGCAAACAAACAATGACACCCTATTAGACGGACAAGCGCACTTTATCTAACCGTTTCCTCGCGTGCGGCTAAATATATCGCTGTGAGGGCATCCACTAATGTGGGATATTTAGTGGCTGCATGGCTAGATCCGGCGTTGAGAGTACGTGGCCTCGGGGACAGCCTGTGTACGATTAAGATAGACTACGAAAACAAAAATTACATGCTAATCTATGACGTTTGATGAGCATCGTATCAAAGTTGGATTAAAACTTTACTTAAATGTTAGTTCATACCAACCCTCGTGATTAGGAAGGAAAGTCCCGTCCTTACCCACACTTACGGTTTAATCATTTTAACCAAATACGTCTGCCCAGCCGCGAGCGTAATCAAATTGAAAAGTGTCAATCAAACCTTTTCAAGATGGTGATTTTGGCTTTGTTAATTTATGCTTTTAATGCAATTAAGTATTTTTCTGTGGATTGTTTCGATATTGGTTTTAGCTTGATGCAAGCACTGGAAATGCACAAACAGAAAACAATTAATACGTTATTGCATACGTGGAAATTAGGCAATCATCTTGAGATTAATGTTTAATATATGCTTCACCCTCAACCTGACGGCCACTATTGAAAAAATATTGGGGCTACAAATCTCTCCCATGTTATACTTTAAATGCAAACTCACCTCTTTCAAGATGGCACTTCAATACTTGTTCACGGGCAAGGAGGACCCAAAGACTTTGGGGAATCTAGCCTACCTGTAGATGTTACTTATCATTGGTCAAACATTTTGTTCCGCCATAAGCAGATTTTAGCGGCACACCACTATCGATTGCGTGATTTACATTTTGAATTATACATCCAATTATCATAACTTTAATTGTTTGTTTTTTCCCACTGTGAACCTAAGGGATTTCTCAAAAAATGCATTTACTTGTCCCTATTTTACCGTTTGACTCGCACCGCCAACCAGATTGATTCAGAAGCACCTCCCCATCATGTCTACCTTTTTGTTTTAGTACAGTATATCAATAGATTGCATGGTCCGCCTAAACGGCCACTCCCAACTTTTATTTGTGAAATTGCTCAACCCCCATGAGAATATGCCAATGTTGTCTGTGGAGTTCTTGTGGACGGACGATGCACCAAGGACACTTATTGATCGACGTAAGATATAACCCTTCTTTGTGTTTGATTGTTTGTACCACTTCGCCCTGCAATGTTTACGACATGGGAGTTTGCAAACTTAGTTTTAGACATAGGACGATGATTTAACGGAATGCATCGTGGAAAATTAAAATAGAAGCTTAAAGTAAATTTTCGCAATGTCCGTATATGTAGATATTGTTGTGTATGAAAGGTGTATTGTGTTTGCTTGACATCAATACGATCGTCTGTACTCTGACTAGAAAAAATAGCTGGCGAATAAACAAACTGAATAGTTTAAGAATTCGCGAGCATTGCTCGGAACAACAACAAGAGTTATGGGATGTACATTGCCAGCCAGCGAGTAGGGTACAGCTGTGCATTGCAGACCCCCCCCCCCTTTTACGTTGCATTCACAGATGCAAACAGGGACAGCACACAATTTGTACATTCTGCAAGGGGATAAACGATTAAAAAACAAACTCAACAGCCTAATATGTATTTTTTTAAGTAGTGTCTCGTGGTATTAAAATAAATACGGTTGCTTATATGAGTGATGAGATGTGCAATTGACTGTATTAATGTTCTTTAGGAACTGTTACATCGAGATAACGACGTACATCTACATTTGTTACATTTAAAATGCAAAATGCTTAGTTAAATTCTAGTACCCGCATTCATAGTGGAAAACCTGTTTGTTGTGTGACTGCACCATTAATTTTGAACAGAAAAGTCTGAAAATTTCAATTTTTCGTACGGACTTAATACAATGTGAGATTTGGAACTCTGCATTCAGTCTCGTACGTCGAGACGCGCCTAAGTAATAAGTACGTAAAACACAATTTCGTTAATGAAATGACTATACAGAACCGGGCCCCTGGTGCGATTTCTGGCGCTACTACATCAGGACAGAGCTTGAATTTCCCGGTCCCTTGGTGTTTTAATGTTTAGTAGAATACGAGTTGGAGAAATGAGTGATGGGTTCGAGAGACGCGTTCAACAATGTCGAAGGTTTCTAGACTACCGGCTCAGCTTCGTTAGCGTAAAACGATTTGGTGATGCAGTTCTATTCGTATCATGGACATTCCTAACGTTGACGGGAGCCCTCGATCCTATACATCTCTCTAATTCAAAAACGAAGGCTTTCCAGATGCATAGGAAATATGAAAATTAAAGGATCAAAAGTCATAAGTGAATAAAAAATCTGTGTTTGCCGATATGACCCGACAAAATAATTTTAATTTTAATCCATATATTATTCGCCAGGGTTATCTATTAAGTTCTGGGGAAATTCATCTTCACTATCCCACCAGACGGTATAAGTATAATGAAATCAAATGATGTGACAGGTATGCAATGCGCAATCTAAGGATTAGTGTTATAATAAATACAATCTATAGAAAAAAAAACAAATTACTCACGCAAACTTTTGTAACTTATATATTGTAAGAAACATAAAAAAGATGTTTAAAAATCAATATTATAGGTAAATTCATTCAAACTGAAATAAATATTAATTATACTTCGGTTTTAAAAGCTATTTTTTACAAGACTTTACTTAACTCATCAGCCCCCTAGAATTAAGACTGAAAATAGTCAAAATAAACCCTCCCCATTTTCCGTGTGTTCGTTGCAAACCTAAAGGCCGAGTGGGCGTATTAATTTAACTGTGACAATCGTTCGCTGGTTAAGAAACCGAGCAAATTAGTGATGAGTCGGAAAACTCTTGTCAACGATCACAAGTTGTTAATTTCTTTCACGAGAATTAAGTTGGAAAGTTAAAAAGACACAGTTTATTTTATTAAACTCCGCTTTCGTCTCAACGTTGATTACTAGAGCCAAGGAAAAAAACACCCAACAAAACTCTAACTTGATTGCCACATACCCAAGAACAGCTTTCAAATAAATAGATTGATAACCTTTTTAACTCTTTAATCAAATTTAGCTATTAGTTTACATCAAACAGCTACGGTATTAATTAGCAAGTTAAATCTCGGTATGTCGTTTTTAGAATCTTTTCACTTGGAAACCTCAAAGCCAAATGACGATGATTAATTTAGGGAGGTAATTAACTATTTATGAAACCTATCAAAGAGAGCCTGCATGGTAAAACAAAAATAGACTCAACTGGAAACGAAATGATGCCACCCGAGGTCTGGGTAATCAAACACAAAGTGAATAATTGAAATACAATTTTTAATTCTTTGTCTTGTGTATTATTAATTAATTAATTATTTAACGTCTACCTTTTCAGTAAACACTGATTACATTAAAATAAATGAAAATTAATTAAACAGAATTGAACTAAACACACACCCAAAATAAATTTACGTAGGGTTCTGCCCACGAAAAACAAACTTTTTGAGACAAAATTGATGATAACATTCTAGAGTTTATTATAATAAATGAGAATTACAAAACAAATCAAAAGTATGATTGAACTCTCGAAAAAACACAGGGGAGGGGCAAAAGTAGCAATAAAAACATCAAAATAGAAAAACTGAACGACGAGGAAAGAAGAACAATATGATTTAGTCAGAGGACGATCCCACTCAAATGCATAATTTAATTATGAGGTTGCAAAGAAAAACAGCAACGGGCAATAATTAAACTTTACGCAACTGAAAAATAGAACGCGAATCTTCATTCTCCATTCTAATTTGCGAAAAATCATCTAGTAGACGAAAATCACAATCCTAATAAAAATCTATTAAGATTATAAAATATTCTACTTATGGGATATCAAGTCAAATTGACTCTTCAATGATTCAGGACCTCTGACACGAGATGCGGAATCCAGTCGACGGCCAAACTGAGAATCTAATCAGAAAAATTAGCATTAGAAAAGAATACCAGCTTTAAATCATTTCAATATAAGAGAAACAATTCTCCTTAAGCAACAACAAACAAACCAAAAGGTATAGCAGACGGTAAAAAATTAGAAAGAAAGGTAGTTGATTCCAGTTCCAATCCCATTCCCCGTTCCCGTTCCCGTTCCCGTTCCACACATTCATAAAACATTGGAATTAAAATATGAGTGGAAACAAACCCGTGCCTATGCACACACTCACCACTCTCTTAATGTTATGATCCGTTGGAATCCGAGCGAAAAATATAATGGACTACCTAAAGGCCGGATCGAATCCTGATACCGCCTCGTTTACTGTGGGCTTTCTCAATATGATATTTGATATTTCGAAGTTGGTTAATCAAGTTAATAGAGGTTCATGTTGATGGTAGGACCAATATTGTACACGCTACATGAGCTTAATGCCATCGGTGTAACGAGCGTTTCATATCCAGCGACAGCCATTGCAGGGGTTTAACGGTATCACTTTTAATTAGTGATAATACAAAGACCCTTGTCGGCTAGGTTTATATAAAGCTTATGCTTTTATTTACGTAATTTATTTGTTTTGTGTTTATGATGGCTGTGGCTACTAATTAAAACATATACTTTGTTAAAAGTATGTTTAATCTCCTAAGTTAATGGTTTTGTATAATGTATAGGTTATTGAGAGGTGCGAATGGAATTGTGTCTTCGCTTGCTTGAATGCTCACTAAAAAAACAAAAAAAACAGAAGAGGAATCCATAGAGATATTCTCTTGTTTTCCTGAAAACAATTCTAGAATCTTTTTCACGTATCACACGAAAGAAGTTATACGGTCTTGCACTTATTTGTATTGATGTAATATGAAAATATACTTTAGTATTTTAAATATCTAATATGTGCTATGGTTGACAAAAAAGGGTATATCCACCAAACACATAGAGTGTGTCCTAAAGCATCAATATGAAAAAAACGAAACGATAACTTTAACCAGTCGAGATTATCCAATAGGAGAAATCTCATTACATTCATTGACTAGGTAAAAAAAAAAAAAAAAAAAAAAATTACAACTGTGCTAGCTAGGTGTAGGTGTAGGAGCCAATACAAATCAACTTTAATAAAATTGTTGAATTTCCTACATGTTTCCTTTCGTAGAGAAGAATTATAATTGAATGTTAAATAGCATACTATACTATCTATAAGGTGGTGTCGAGAAAAAGTTTATGTCATTCTGAAAGATACACTATAAATAGGTCGTATACATTTTGTAAAAACAAGTGTAGTACATTTTTACTAGATTATGTCACCCGAGTGAAGAGCGCTTTGCTAAAACTTAGTGACATTTCAACAAAATTTTTCTCAAAGTTTATTTTAAGGAGCAGGGATTAGAGTGCTTTTATAATACCTTTAGCACCTATTGCGAAAGAACGACTTTTGTTATTATTATTATTATTATATTATTTATTTTCCACTAAAAGCTTAGTAGAAGGTTGCAGAAAAGGGCAGTATGCCACGAAGCACCAAGGTGTCTGCCAGCTTCTACCACAACAAATTGTGATAATAAAACAAGCTTGATAAAACATAGAATATTAGAAAAAGAAACAACATAAAACAAAAAACATAAAGAAACATAGAAGAGACTAAATTAAACAAAAAAATGAATAAACTGCAATGAATCATCTAATATCAAAAAAGCATCAATAACGTAGAAGAATAAATAGCATCTCTTGAAAGGCGAATGCCAAGTCATTTATTTCTTCAGCATAATGGAGAGTTAGTTACAAATCTCGGCAGTTCGCCGTAGAACCACTTATGTACGCGCGGTCGGGGCAAATGGTGGCGTGATGGACTGGGCCTGGTGACGTTCTTCTGAATCCCGAAGGTCCAAGAAACCAGATGGAAATGGGATCGAGGGACACACAGCATGGTCAACATCCTATTTGAGAACAAAAGTCTCACTGCGTCATGAGTTGTTCAATTGTGAGAGGCGAACATTGATCCCACGAAGTGCGAGGGGCACTAGGCTCTGTGGAACAGCATCATGTCTGGTGCACGATTTTGAATTTTCCAACTTCGCAATATGTGTACCTTTGTGTGGATGCCACGCTGGTAGGCCAGAGTGATATAATTGGCCCTAACCAGCGCTAAGTATGCGGTGCGAAGGGTTCTTTGGCTTGCCACCCTTTAGAGAGCGCGACTACAAATCCTAAGTTTTAGACGACCTCGTTCCGCCATACTCACAAGTAGATTCCACCGCAGATCACAAGTAACAATTATCCAAGTGGTTTGACTTTGGCAACACGGTATTATATCTCCATTTATGCTATACACGATGTTTATGTGCCCGTTCTTGATCGCGTGATTCGAAGTAACTGTGACTGCTAACATTAAGTGGACATTGGTTGTTCTCACACACAACTTGGATACTGTTTAGGTCATCTTGTAGAGCCTTGCGTCTTCGAAGTAGAAATTTCTGTACAAGTTGTACCCGTTCAGCAGATTGGAGAATACTGGGACGTGTACAAACATCTGTAGGTCTATTCATAAATATGGTAAAAACACAAAGGACCAAGTACAGATCCTGCGGAACTCCAGAAAAAGTAACGGTCAATTAATGATGATGAGCTCCATCAGCACTACACGGTGAGAATGCCCTTTAAAAATGATGTATCCAATTAAGAAGCTCACTTTTGAATTCCATAATTGTGTAGCTTATGTAGAAGTCTCCTCGTGTGGACACTGTCAAATGGCCTACTCCAGTCCAAGTGCAATTGCAGTCAAATTTGCCTTGTCTTTCCTTGGTCAAGCGTAGGATGCCAGTCATCAATAGCCTAGTCAACATATGTGCATGGATCGACTAGGTCAAAAACCATGCGTTTAGGCGGTATCAGACTGTTCACTCCAAGGGGTATAAATGGCTGAAGTAACTAGACGCCTCCATTACCTTGCAACACCGTACTGGAAGTGATATTGGCCTTGTATTTAGATACATCTGACCTATTCTTCGATTTGTAGACAGGCACAACGTAGCTACGGCGAATCGTTAGGAACACTCGAACTCGTACAAGTTTAAACAGTGCAGCAGTGAGGGATGGAGCAAGCGCACGAAGCACACTGTGTGAGAATTGTAGTTAGGGATTCCATCAGGACCACTAGCCGCACCAGGACGAGTGTTGAGAAGTACTTGTCTTCACTCGTTGACTGAGAAAGAGAGTTTTGTAAGAGGCTGAGTGGAAAGTGACGGATTTCCTAAGAAATAATTTCGTACAGTTTGTCGTTATGGAGTAAAGTTTTCTTGGAAACGTTGAGTAAATGGACATTGGCAAGTTCACTTTGATCAGTTAAAACTTTACCATTGCTGAGAGTGAGAAGGAGATGCACTCCCACTCTTAGAACGAATAATTGTCCAGAGTCCTTTAGAATTGCTCCTAAGTTCCACAATGTTGCTGAGCATTCGTATTGTTGTTTTCACTTGATACGAAACTTCTGTAAGAGCTCCATAAATCATCAGAATGTATCCTCTTAACATTTGAAGAAGAGTTTGTCACGCTTTTTAATCAATTTCAGAAGATCCGAAGTTAATCCATGGTGACCGGACGTTGACCTTCCATTATTACTTTTGAATTGCATCTTCAACACAAACTCCAAAACACCGACACCAATCTTTCCACATCAGCTAACGTCATTCTGCCTGAAGTTACTTATTGTTAAGGCGATCTACGAAAAGAGTTTAAGTAGCAGCCAATCAGCCCATTTTATAGGGTCCATACAGATTTGTTAATGGATTTGGTTCTAGGAACAGTGAATGTTAGATTAGCGCATACTGCCAAATGGGCACTCACACCTGGATAACCCTGTGTCTTAATAAATATTTGGGTCATTGCCACAGCAAATAGGTCAATGATAGATCGCGAAGTATCTGTTACTCGAGTAGGTTCGGTGACTGTTTGCGTGTGAAAAGAGATGCTCGTGAACGCAGTAAATAATGATTGCAGTAGCATCGTAGGATATAGGAGCTACAGAAATACCAAGTTATATTCAGATTAAAAATCTCCACACAAAACTATTGCCGGGTATACTTGGTTACTAACTTGTCAACACGGATAAAGTTCGATAGTTCCTTGTCTAGCTCTGCCGTCGAATTAGGCGGCCTGTAGAGCAGACCCAAGTAACAGTTTTCTTTTCCGCATGTTTATCTCCACCAGATGATCTCTGCATAGTTAGATAGTTCAGGTACGTGTCACCGGCTTAAAGCTCAGGTTTTGCTGCTATGAGAAGCCACCTCCTGATCGGCATCTCGGTCCTTCCTCTAAATACATATAAGACGTGGGCAATATCGAATCTCGTACACTTGCATCGAGCCACGTTTCACAGACGAAAAATAACTGATGGGGTACAGCGCTTCAATCCAGGTAGGAATTATGGGAGAGCGTTCGAAGTTTAAACTTACGAGCGTTGAAAGAAGTAATTGCTAACCAGAATTATTGGATCCAGAAGCGCTATTGGTGCTTTGGTTAAGTTGAAGCGCCATCTCCAGCAATGAAAAATGAATCATTAAACTGTGGCAATGTGCCTCCCAGCACGTCCAAGTCTGTGTACCACTACTACGCGCCTGTGAAGGATGGCAGTATTTTCGAAGCATGTATTGTTAGGAACGGTCTCGTACATTCAGAGCACATTGTAAAAAGTTGGTTTTTACGCCCATCATTTACAATGATGGCAACGCTTGTGTCTGCCCGTTGACTGGACCAGGAATTTCAATTCTAAATCTCCACACAACACAAGAAGTGAGGAAATGATATCCATGTCGATACAGTGGTCTGGCATGAGTACTGGCAAGCGAATGAGCATCGTTTGACACACTGCAAAGGACCAGGGTTAGCTCCACACCCCAGAAAGAGCAATAAGCAACAGGAAATGCTGCAAATGTGTGAAGTCAAAATACTCTTTGGCCATTGTGCAGTTCGTCGCCTTCTTGTCCGTGTTTTATAGTATGTCCCAAACATTTAGTCATGCAACCGTCTTATTTTTCTTAGAAAAAATACTTCCACACAGACTTCCGGAGGAACCCAGCATCTTATTGAAACAATCACTTTCCAAAGGGAGCCATAGACCTGTCTACATTTTAGTTGGATAAGGTCGTGTCACCAATTGCAATTTGCACCATAATTGATCATTCTAAATGTCAGAAAAGAAACCTAATGTACCCGCCACCAAAAGCACGAAACCTCTTGCATTTCCGTCTTCTTCGAATAAAGCCTCGCCTAGAAATTTGGCAGATGCGATCACTAACAGCCATAGTATATGTTCTGATTAATATCCGTCAAATCTTACCTCTTGCCGAATCCGGTTCTTCTTTATATCAAAAAGATAGGAATGCAACATATCACGTTAAATTGTATTGAATTCAGTCAATAATACTTAAATGAAGAAAAGACAAAGCTCGCACAAGTGTAAAAGTTTTAATTTGGTGAAAAGTTGTTGGAGAATACGAAACAAATCACACAAGTTGCACTTAAAGTATCATCAACATTACGCCCCCCTTAACCTAAGACACGTAAAAAAGGGATTGTTAAATTATTCCAGTACACATAAATTAAAATCTTTACATTGGAAACATGACAAAGTTAGATATTATGATTGATTCTTGATTACAGTAAAAATACACGAAGGCTATTCGAGACGATAAGTAGGGTGATAGCTGAAGGACGATTACAAAAAACCCAGGCCTTATGCGGATTCGAGCCCATGCCTCGGTAAGCCACACCGCTCGGACAGCGCCCAAACGTATCTTTGAAATGCATTGGCCGTTAAAACAAGATAGTTCAATACTGAAAGTAATCTTCACATTACCATCTTCGAGTTCTTAAAATCGAGTAATTGATTGATGAGCATCGTTTTCATTTGCTTGAGAAGTTGAAGTTGCGCCCACTTATCGTGAAGCTATTACATAGAACTAAGAAACCGTTATACATATAGAATACTTCTTAATTCAAACTAGTTTGATATCAACCCAGATTACTTAATGACATAAACCATGTGCATTTCCATTTTACTATACAACAGAAATAGTATAATCGTTCCTGCCATATTTCCTATTTGAGTTTTGTTGTTTGTTGTATTTGTGCACCGTATTAGACCAAATAGATTTATAGATGTTAGATTTATGCATATATTATCTGGTAGTTTACTTTATATACTCCAATGCCATCACAAGAATTATTGTCGAGCTGCTTTGTTGTCGATTGGTTCTTTAAATATTGTAATAAATAAAACTAAATAAAATAAATAAATA
>JAMZAV010017316.1:0-16233 GCA_024449915.1 Sweltsa coloradensis | reverse complement strand
AATTAAAAAATTTTTTTTTCTCATTCATAACCCTTTTATTCCTTAGAGGAATTCCTTATTGCAAAAATTGAATTTAACTAACACATTTTGTGTCCCATCTTCCTTCTTGTCCATCACATAACGTATGTATGTTTATCTTATCTATTCTTATTAATTGTTCTCTTAAATATTTTATTGTATTACTATTTATATTCTAATTCTAATTACTATGCTAGTTATTCACTCCCTCTCTCTCAGGAGAGGGTATATTTTTACTATGTAAGAATCTGTGAATAAAGAATGAAATGAAATGAAATATTTTATAGTTTTAGTGAGGACTGTTCGGTACCAATTTTTCTTTGGTTGAAAAATATACATTGTCCGAGCTTTCATGACTATCCTCAAATAAATTGATTGTAACTATGGCCCCAGGGTTGTCGAAAGTGTGAAAAAACAACATATTACTATTTACTACAAAGGAACACTGAAAATTCTGAAAATGATTTTTTCCTTTCTTTCATAAAAACAACATTCAAAGAAATCTGATAGTAACTTTGGGGCGTGGGCTGTCAGGGGTGATTAAAATTTCCAAATTTTGAGGATTGTAAATATCTGTACTAGTACAAGCTGAATTTACCGCTCTTTCACAAACAGAATTTGATCGGATGTAATTTTGGGCACCCCCCGAGTTATCCAAAGTCAGATAAGTTTTCTCTTCCCACTTTGGATAGCCCTGGGGCCCAAAGTTACTGTCTGTAACTAACTGTAAAGTTTTTTTAAATTGTGTTTTGACGAAGAAATAGAAAATTTCCTATTAGTGTAGTCCCTTATTGCACCATTATCAGGTAATCTGTATCCCCACTTTGGTTACCCCTGGGACTCAAAATTACCACCGATTTTTTAGAATTATATTTTTGTGTAATAGCGGAAATTTTCCAATTTTCTAGTCCCGTTTCATACCTTTCTTCTACTTATTCTACATTTTTTTTAACTTTGGGCAGCCCTGCCGCTCAAAGTTACCATTGAATATTTTTAGGATGTTCTTTAAATAAAAGAGCGGAAAATTTCCGATTTTTCTACCTAAGGTAAAATAGTATCACATTTTGCACTATCTTCTGCTAATGCCCTCAGTTATAGGCAACAAACCCGACTACAGTAAAAAATTCAAATTTCGCGCACTTTTTATAACCTACTCCTTATTGGTCAAAAATGTCTATATTGATGACGTCGTCTATGACGTAATGCTACTTTGTCTTAATATTTAGGACACGTCTGAGATTTTCTTAGGCACCTTTGAGAATAGGGCGTGACTTAGCTAGGACGTCTTTGGAACGTCTTAGTTAGGCGTTTTTGAGAATCCAGGCCCTGGTCTACAAGTCAAATCAATGTCGATTGTACTTTTAGTGATAACCATGACCATTAAACAGTTCTCTTATCCATATTGAGACGTTAAATACCTTTACTCTGATATCCCACACGACTATGTGCGGAATTTTAAGAAATAATTATTTCCGCCATTTTGTGAATCCAATATGGCGGTCAATTTAATGATTTATTGAAATATATAAGTTAAATTTTGTGTTTTAAAAGCTAAAAATAATTTAAACAATTTAGAATTGTCGAAAAATTAGAAAATATTTGATTATATTTACAAAATTTCGACATTTTAACCCCCACCCCTCACCCCTTCCAGTCGCGGGTCCCAGATCCCACCATCACTTTTCTGAATCAGTACTTCACAAGGAAAAAAATGGTGCCACTCTCAATACTCTATCACAAAATTGCACACGGGATTAGTTTACAAAACCCACTAATACGTCGCAAGTCGCCCGCAATAAATTCCGAAACTGACATTGAGAAGTACATAAGCTTCCCGACGAGCGCCGACGAGGTACCATTGTACCAACCACATTGCGCGAATGGCAGGTCAACGCTAGGAGTCAAATGTTAAAACTTAGGTAATTATTAATTATGTTAATTTATAACACATTCACACCGTTAGATGTGACACATACGATAAGAGCGCTGGTCCGAGACGTACGGCGTTCGAAATCTCAATGAAATTAATTAATTATAATTATAAAATAATAAATAAAAATAAATATATTATATAATGATATATATATAAAAAAAATTATATAATATAATAATTAATGTTTATCGTATTCAGATATGAAGTTAATTTAATTTCTTTAGAGCAAAGCAGTTACACTCAAATGTGTATCGTGTGGCTCGTTGGTATTGTTGTTAGAATCTACGCTTCCAATACAGAAGGTTGATGGTTCGATTCCCGTTAAGTCAGAAGGTTTTAACTGCTGATTTAGCAACGGTGACTTTGGAGCCGTCCTAGCAACGAGGCATATAATAAATTTAAAGTTGTTCTGAATCGGCCTTGTTGATTCTGGCGTTGATCCGCGGGCGCACTGCCCATACTACTGATAACTAGATTTCCTATATTTAAAAAATATTGGTCTTTGGTTGGTTATCGCTCACTCGTCGATTACGTCGCGGCCTGCAGGGTTGGATTGATCGCTTTAGTTTACTGTCCCCCACTGAAAATCAGTTATATGACTGAGTGGGTAGACTAAATATGAATTTATTTATTTACTATAATATGCTACGCTATACGCTCACTTCCATGCAACTATAGCCCTACCTCAGAACGTTATTTCTTGTAAACAAAGTTATTTTCACTCACAACAAAGATAAATAGAACGTATTTTCACATTAGGATTGACACATTCGACAGTAATGTTAATCGTAAATTAATTATACCGGATACACAAGATAACAACCAATAAAAAAGTAAGTGGTCATTTGAGACTCCGGATACACATAAAAAGCATTGCAAATATCGCAAAAAAATACACCGAAAAAAATCTCAAAAATCTCGTAGTTTATATAACGCGTCACACATAGGCATGTGTTTACACTGGTGAGTTAGGATTATTACACAATATTTACATAGACTTTGAGAATTTTTATTAACACATGTGCACACATATAGAATGAGGTACATTGAGTTCAACTATGTACATTCACGTACACTCGCGACGAAATACGTTAGTAATGTGATGTTTGACATACTTTTCACGCTCGCCTCTAGTGTCTGCTATAACAAAAAAACGCAGAGGAACAATAATTACTATATAAAAAAAAAAAACGGGGAAAACTAAAATGTAATGTGATCATGTTCACGTTTCATTTGTTTTGTTTCTTGAATTCTTCAGCCACACTTTGCAAGCGGCATTCACACGCAATGAAGAGATGAACTGCATTGCAAAACTACGTTGTAGGTTTTTGGATGGAGCGAAGCGAAGATTCCATTTCACTACACAGGAGAAAAAAATCCGGATTTTTTTTTTTTTTTTTGTGTTTGTCCGCACGGTTTCGGCTAAACCAATACTCAATTGCAATGAAATTTTAAGGAGGCCTTCAAAATCTCTGAAGTTAGAACTGCCACGTTTTTGAGCGGAATCGAAAATCATTTCTCATTAAAATCGCAATTTTTACGATTTTTTTCGATTTTTGCAAAATTTCTTCTACTTATAACACCTACATGCCTTATCCGACTGCTATGATTTTTTTCACAGAACCATAATTTTATGAATTAAGATATTCGTGTGAAATTTGAGCGCAATCAAATATTTTTTTCTTTTGAAAATCGCAATTTTACGATGTTTTGGTAACATTTTTTTTGTACATTGCAGCAGAAATAACAATCCCCACGGCGCAGGGAATTAAAATTATAATTCATTATAATGCAAATTTTTAGTAATCATAATATCTCTGTACATTTTAACTTACCCAAGCAAATAGCAATGATTTGGATACTATTCCCGGAACAATATTAAAACGCTTTTTTTTATTACTTTTTAATGATCTGAACAATTCTTGGAAACATCAAGGTGCATAAGCGATCATGTAATTTGGATGAGCGTAGCGAAGATTCCATTTCACTACACTGGAGAAAAAAATCCGGAATGTTTTTTTTCCCCCTTTTTTTTGTATTTTTTTGTGTTTGTCCGCACGATTACGGCTAAACCGATACTCCAATTGCGATGAAATTTTATGGAGGCCTTCGAAATTTCTGAACTTAGAACTGCCACGTTTTTTTAGCGCAATCGAAGAATTATTTCTCATTAAATCGCAATTTTACGATTTTTCGATTTTTGAATATTTCTACTACTTAAACAACTACATGCTTTATCCGATTGTTATGATTTTTAAACAGAACCATAATTTTATGAATTAAATACTCGTGTGAAATTTGAGCACAATCGAAAAATTATTTTTTTTGAAAATCGAAATTTTAGGGGTTTTTTCTTTTTTAAACAATTCTTTGACTTATAACACTACATGTGTATCCGATTGTTATGATTTTTTCATAGAACCTTAATTCTATGAATTTTTATATTTGTGTGAAATTTGAGCGCAATCGAATAATTATTTCTTATGAAATCGCAATTTTACGTTTTTTTTTTTTTAAATTTCGATTAACTAAAAAATTAAAAAATTAATTAATTTATTTAGATGAGCTTAGCGAGCGTTGCGAGCAAAGCGAAGATTCCATTTCACTTCACTTGGAGAAAAAAATCCGGAATTTTTTTTTTTCTGTATTATTGTGTGTTTGTCAGCACGATTTCGGCTAAAACCGATACTCCAATTGCAATGAAATTTTCTGGAGACCTTTCAAAATTTTTGAACTTAGAACTGCCACGTTTTTGAGCGCTATCGAAGAATTATTTCTCAAAAAAATCGCAATTTTACGATTTTTTTTGATTTTTTTAAATTTTCTTAAACTTATTTAAAAACACCTACATCCTTTATCCGATTTTTATGATTTGTTCACAGAACCATAATTTTATGAATTAAGATATTCGTGTGAACTTTGAGCCCCAATCGAAAAATTTTTTCTCACGAATCAAATTTTTTCTTTTTCTTTTCTTTTTTAGAACAATGTTGGACTTATAACACTACATGCTTTAACTGATTGTAAAAATTTTTTTCACGGAACCTTAATTTTATGAATTAATATTTTTGTGAAATTTGAGCGCAATCGAAAAATTATTTCTTATGAAAATCGAAATTTTTACGTTTTTTTTTTTTTTTTAAATTTACGTTTAAATTGATTGATTGATATTTTTATTAATTTTTAATTTAATTAAAAAAATCTTCAACTAAGTAATGATTTTTTCACAAAAAAACAGAAAATCCCATAAAAACAGGGCAGCTCAATCCCCAAAATTCGCTCATCCAACAACGCGGGGGGATTAAGCGTTTTCCTATTTTATAATATACCTCCCAGTCCTACCGCAGGAAAAAGGGGCTATGGTCGTGAAATAGGAATGTAATTATACAGAGAAAACAACAGAAGAATAGCATGAGGATTTTTCTGCCCCTATTTGTAAAGATAGTTAGAACCCAATTGAGACGTCAGATGGGTTTAAATTGCACCCAAGCCTCTATGCTGAATATTATCGTTCTGGTAATAAAAACAATTGTGAATGGGGGTTTAAAAAAAAATCAAACAAAATTGAAACATGCATGTTGCAGTAAAAGATGTAATTTCATTTACGGCTTCAATTAAAGCGACCCAAACCCGACGACGCCTCGATTGGCGAAATAATGGGGGACAATTTAAAATTTAGTTCACAGTTACCATGTTTCTTTCCCGGGGATGAGTCAATAGACCAATATTCGGAAAAACCTTTTACAACTTGTTGTGTGCTTCGTTGTAAGACGGTTTCAAAGCCACACTCTCATGGATGTAAATGTGATACCCTTCCCATAGATTAGGGTTAATTAAAGTGGGATCAAACCCAGCGACCTTCGCTATGGAAGAGGGAGCTATCCTTTGGACCAAGAAGCCAAAACATTACTTGGCAATTTGATTGCCCCAGAGAATGAAAGAAATAATTGTAATAAAATTCAATCATTACGTAGTGCATGGTGATGTCTGTCCTAGGTATGACCCCGGTTTAAATCCCGCGGAGGGGAAACCCTGAATAAAGGGTTTTTTTTTCGAGTTTTCCCTCGCGCTAAGGGAAATGCAAGGTATTGAATAGCCCTCGGAATCATTTCACAATTATCCTTTCGCAAACTACCTAGTAGTCACTAAATGGGGGTACACCTTTTTAAATCTATGTGTATATCCTACAGGGGGCACCCTACAAAAAAATGTATTTATTAGGATTGACCGGTCGAAAGGCCCGACTCCGTGCGTTAGAAAACGATGTTATTTTTTTACGTGCTAAAAGAACGCTACCGAATCTAAAAAATAGAATAAAGGTTTCGATTTGGTATATATAATATTATATTACTACAAAAATCAAACAATATTTGCTTAGTTTTACAACGGGGTAAAATGTGATTGGTTGAGGGGAGCACTACAAACTAGATTCGGAGAAACAAAATCATAAACTCGATACACATTTTTTAGGCGTCTCAAATTTTTGATGTCGTCCGCGGTCGCAGCTCGCACATAGGGGGCGCTGGCGAATTTCATACGAACGCGGATTCGATCCCCCACAAGGCATATGTTTTCTGAATTGTTCTTCACTCTCGTCTTCACCACTCGTAGTCCGAAAAGCATGAATTCAATAAAAGGAGTTGAACAACAAATCATCATTCATTAATTTCTGGTAGCGAATATTATAATTCTTACAAGATGTAAAAAGCTGCAAGCAAACCTCAAAAAAGCAGATTGTGTTTTGTAATCGATGACAAAAACAAATCGGGGTCCAGATCCCGCCCAATTACCTCCCTATTGCTTTGAAGTAGGGAAAGATAAAATTTTACAAAGAGAGGCCCCCCCAAATGAGCCAAAAGTGTGCTTTGCAAGGCGTTCGTTTTCTTTTAAACACGTCTACATTTTTGTCCCAATTCAAAAAAGTTTTTTTTTTTTATTTTATTAGAAATCAACTGTTTTTCTACGCAATGGCCGATTTTGCTAATTCACTCCTCTTTTTGGGCAAAAAGGGGGAGTAAACTTTGACCGGAATGAAAAATTTTTTAGGATTGAGGATCGTGGGGGAAAGTTTTGACTTTAAAAGGGTCAAAATGCGTGCAAACGGTGTTTGATGATTTTTTCTGAACGGGTTTGGGAATATCATTACCAAATTTCCCAATGGGTGTTAATAAAGTACTTATATTGATTCAGTAAAGGTTGCACAAAAAAAACTTAAAGATCATTTCGAGACTAATCCAAAAAAAGTGAAAAAATGGGAAAACAAAACATGGATTACAATTCTGGAAATTCCCAAACCCAAACCCCTTTTTCTAACGATAAAAACCCAAAATTTAACCTGCGCTTTCACATTTATTTTAATCGTTGATATCGATTATGCAAATTTGGGTTAAAAAAAATGTGTACACTTGGAAAAAATTCCCAAAGTTGCCCAAAAATTGAGTAAATTTTGGTGATATCACTAAATTTTTATTCAAAATCAATGAATATATTTAGAAATACGCATAATGGATAACATAGATTTATTCTTTATAAACGTTAGTGTGAAATTTGATAATGGTGTTATAAACCGTTTCCCCAAAAATCCAGAAAAGTTGAGCGCTTAAACTCGCCTCCGTTCTAGCCTCAGCATACCCTCTTAAATGAACAAAAGGGCTATCTATGTACGAAAAATAAAAAATTTATTTATCTAATCGGGGGAAAAAAAACAGAATGAAAATAAAATGTTTTTCCTGTCCGTAGTTGAAAAGTACGAAAGTACTGCCCCTGCACGATCGGAGTGGTATTTAAAGGTGGGCTGTAGTAAAGTGGGGTAAATTTAAAAAAACGCGTTTTCATGTATTAAACCCATTTTTGGCACGATTTCGATAACCCCAGAAAAAACCCCGAGCTAAAAACGCACGAGCCGTTCAAGAGCTAGCCCGCCTCAAAGTTGGAGGGGTGGGGGTGCCTACGTCACTGCTCCTTAGTCTCGACGGCCGCGGGCCCGCTGGCTGCAGCCAACTACACACTATGCGTGCATGGTCAAGCCTGTGCTCTCGCCGGACTCACTACCCCAATAATAATATTGCTAAATAAAAAAAAATAATTAACTCAATTAACTCACCAATGAAGAATTTATTCAAAATACTCTGGCTCGTAACCGTCAGCTGCTTTAAAACCAACGTAGAACCGTTGGAACGTACGAACGTACGAACGATAGTATTGTAAATGCTTCGTTTAGAATAACTAATTGGCTATCAGGCGCATGCATAGCTTATAATAAGTAATTTGCTTTTGTTCATGTGTATCAAGATTTAACATGACACTTTAAAAAATAATATGTTCTGTGATACAGTCAGCACTTTCCCCTATGTTCCCTTATTACTTACTGTCACTGCAACACAGTGAATACACACTAGTTTCGTCTTCAACGTTATTTCGCACCCCCACAATCACACAATCAATATTCCCGATCTGCCTATAAGTGATTTTTTTGTTTATTCTCCTTCTATCAGAAAGTCGATGCTCAAAATGATAGGGTTTTAATAACGGCCATCACACTCACAAACACTATCGTACTGACTGCGTGGTGAAAGTTATGACGCAGTACAGAAGACTCCAGAAAATAACTTTTGGTGTCTTATTGTGTAAAATGGTCATTGTTGACGGAAGAGCCCCCAAAACCTTAACCCATTTTCCTGTGAAAAACTTTTTAAAGTTAAAAGTTAGGCCTATTTAAATTGCATACATGTTTGAAGGGACCAAAAAATTTTTTTGCTGGGGGGAACGGAAGAGCGGAAAAAAGAGCGGTTGGGTTTTTTCCCCCCCAAAAAATTTTGGGGGGTTGGGGTTTTTTGGGGGGGTGGGGGTTGGGGCCCCCCCGGCCCTTTTGGGGGGGGGCTACAGGGGATTTTGGTTTGGGTTAAAAAAATTTTGGGCCAATTTTGGTTTGAAGGGTGGTGGGGGCCCAAAAAAAAAAAAAAAAACAAAAAAAAAAAAAAAAAAACCCAAAAAAACAAAACCCCCCCAAATTTTTTAAAAAAACCCCCAAAAAAAAAAAAAAAAAAAAATTTTTTTTTTTGGGCGGCAAAGGAAAAAAAAAAAAAAAAAAAAAAAAAAACCAAAAAAAAACCCGGGGTTGTTAAAAAAAAAAGGGGAAAAAAAAAAAAAAAAAAAAAAAAAAGAATAAAAAAGCCCCAACCAGCCCTGGCAAACAAAAAAAAAAAAAAAAAAAACCCCACCAAAAAAAAAAAAAAAAACCAGGGAAAAAAAAAAATTTCCCCAATTAAAAAAAAAAATTGGGAAAACCCAAAACGGGGGGAAAAAAACCCATAAAAACCCCCAAAAAAAAAAAAAAAAACCCCCCAAATAAATTTTAAAAAAAAATACAAAAATTGCAAAAGAAAAAAAAAAAACCCCGCGGGAATTTTAAAGGGGTTCCGGGGGGGGTATCCATGGGCTTTTACTTGTGAAGGGGGGGGGGGGGGGCCCTGGACTAGGGGGAAACTTTTTGGGGGAAAAAAAAAAAAAGGAAAGGGAAACAAAAGGGGGCCCAGCCAAGGTTTTTTTTCATAGGGCCACTCCCAACATAAAACGGCTTTTTTGGGTTTTCCTTAAAGGGGCCCCAAAAATTCAGGAAAGGGTTTTAAGGTTTGCGCTTAAAGGGGTTAAGGGCCACTTTTTTAGGTAAGAGGGGATAAAGTTTTGGTTTTTAAAAAATGGTTCTTTGAAAAAGAGGGGAGTTTTTTTTAAAAAATTTCATGGAATGGGGGGGGAAAAAAGCGTTTCCTGTTGTGGGAGGGGGGTTTTATTTTTTTATTAAGGGGTGGGTGGGGAGGGGTAAATTTTTTTACCGTTTATTACCCTTATTTGGGGAATTTTTAAAATTATTCACCGGGCAATACCTGGGGAGGGGGGTGGGTTTTTGAGGGGGTTTTGTGGGGGGTTCCCCCCTTTTTACCCCAAATGGGCCCCCTGACAGTGGGGTTGGGAGAGAGATTAGCATTGGTAAAAATGGGCCCCACTATGAGGAAAGGTTTGCCCATAAGGCTAGGGAATTTTTTTTTACTAGAGGAGGTCCAATCTTACCCCCCGGGGGGTCCCCCCTGGCTGGCGCAGGGGAAAGTTAAACGAAAGTTTGACACACGGATTTTTAAGGCGGTGACATATAAACCCTTGAGACAGGTTCGCCGGGTTTGGGTTTAAAAAAAGCGGGGGGAAGGATTGCAGATTTCAGGGCTTAAATGGGGGTTTCCCCAAAGCTGTTTGGTTTTCCCCAATTGGGGAAAAATTTTAGACATTTCGACCCCCGGGTTTACCAAGGATTCCCCTTTGAGGCCCAAAAACCCTTTTATGGGGGAAGAAGGGGGGTCCGAGGTTTGCCCTTTTTTTTGGGGGCACAACCTTAATGGGAGGAAAAGGTCTGGGGGTGCTTTTTTAAAAAGTTATTTTTCCTTAATTTTTGGAAAAATTGAGGGGGTTAATTGTAGTTCCTTGCCCCAAAGGGGTAAATCAAAAAAAAAAGTACAGTATTCAAAAAGGAAACCCGGGGCCAAAAACCCAAAGTCACTTCCCAAAAGGGTGAACGCAAATTCACCCAAAGTAAAAAAAAAAAAGGGGCAAGATTTCTGGGGTTAGGCCTTTTAACAATTTCCAATTCTGGTCCCCCCTTCTCACTACATTTAAAAAAGGGGGGTTTTTCCCGTAAAAAAGGGGTTTATGATGGGGCCCAAAACCCTTTGTTTACTCCCCAAAAAGGATAGGGGTTTCATTTTTTTTCAGGGGAAAGGGGGGCTTACCTTCATGGGAAAGGCTTAGGCTCTCGGGCATTCCTTGGGCGCCCTTAAGCCCGGGGGAGGGGTACGTAGTGGGGGGGTAAAAAATTGGGGGTTAAAAATTCCCCCTTTTAAAAAAAAAAATTTTCCCCAAAAAGGTTTTTTCCCCCAGGGGGGTTTAAGAGGGGGCGGCGTTGATATTAGGGGTTATGTGCATAATTGGTGTTTGTTTTCCGTCCCCGGGGGGGGGAAACCAAAGCAAAAAAGGGGGAGGACGCCGAAAAAACGGTTTGAGGGAAACCCCCACGGATTTGGGGTCGGGGGCCCCCCTCCCCCCCCGGGGGGGTTTTTTGGGGAAGGAGTTGAATCGATTTGTCCGACACTGATACGTGGAGGGCCTTCAGGTAAGGACCCCCGGCTTGCACCCCTAATCGCTTTGGGTAGAGCAGAGGGGGGGGAAGTAGACGGCATGCGTGGCGATGATCGCGGCTCGTGAAAAACATGCCGTAGACAAAAATGAAAGGGGTTCGGCAGCTAAAAGTGCATTCAAAAAAATGTGCCCCGAGAGCTAAAAAAACTGTGATGGGCATGTTGCCGATAATGCGTTAGCTTTTTCCCCTCTCGGGACTGCGAAAACATTGAAAGTATCATGGTAGGTTTTCCTGGGCAGGTGTTCGCGTGATGTCAGGGCGCTACATAAGGGGTTGGAATGTGCCAAAAGATAAAACCTAGCAACCTAAAGCCTCGGGGCTTTTGAATAGCTCGTAGCCACAGCGCCGGGCACACATATTCATGTGATTTTAAAGGGTCCTTACCCCACTAATTCGAACGGCTGCAAAACATCTTTTTGGGTAGTTGTGATTTTACGAAATGGGGGTGAGTTTTTTTGCCCTGAGAAGTGTCACTAGAGCGGTCGTGCGGTGCTTAAGGAGATTGTTTAGGGACGGTTTTTTATCACAGTGCGATGGACAATGGTAGCCAATTTTCTAGTAAGCAATGGAAAGGGCGCCTCTCCAGGGGTATTAAACCAAATTATTGTCAGCTAAAAGCCCTCGGTAATATCACTGAAAGAGTAAAAAAAAACCCCAAAAAGCGTGTATGTCGCACTTACCACAAGCATAAAACGTGGGATTACGGTTTCCCGAGTCGGCTTTGCATTGCGTAGCGCCGTGCATGAAAAAAACCCGGGTTTACACCGGCCTACCTCACCCCGGGTAGGGACAAGATTTTCCCCCTTTCTTGACACAGGGGGGGTCGGCCATGTGTCACCCAAACAAAGGGGTCGCCCGAATATTCCAAGAATTGGACACCGTTTGAAAGCTTGCGCGGTCACTAGCGGCTCAGAGCAGCGGCGACGCAGGAGGTTCGGCGCCCCGGGGCTATGAAAGGGTAGACGTGATGTACGTTAGCATAGGTCAATTATTTAAGGAAAACGCACGTGTTGTCTGCGCGTCAAAGGGGATAGCCCGAGCTTGGCAAAAAAGAGGGGTGGGCCTTGGCGTGTGCAGAAACAGATAAAAAAAATGTTATAATAGTAGACCCCGTTTCGGGGGGAAAAGCATAGGAACTAACAATGTTTATCAACTCACACCCTACTTTACAAACCGAAGGGCTATGTATCCGCCCACCCCACGCTCACACAAAACAACAAAGAAACCCACCCCATACCGCGGGCTCCCCCACCCATCGGTACAATTACGATGACTCGGGCGTACCGAACCCGGCCTCTTTATTAAAGTCACTAACATGAAATCATTAGGGGTGTGAAGTTGAAGTTTTAAATTTTAAAAAAATATTGTAATGGTGGTAAAATGGGGATTAAGTGTAAAAAATATTGTAAAAATGGGGGTACAAGGATGACTAATAAGTTGCAAAGTAGTGTAACCATGCGAACATATAAACAAGGGTTTCAGGGGCACATCGAACTGCAATGTTTTTGAACCCTTGTTGTAAGACTATTATTTTTTATTAGAATTTTTTCCCGGAATTTTTTTTTTTTATTTTGTAAAGACCAGGCGTAAAGGTAATGTGTGGGAGTATACACATCAATAGAATTGATTTTTCCAATGGGTCATTTGATTTGTGTGTTCTTGGAGTGATATGGTCCCTTGGTGACCGGGGAAAGTGTGTATATATTAGGCTATGTTGTTTAAAACCCCGGTTTTTCCTGTGAGTATATATGTTTCAATGTCGATGGATTGGGTTTCCTTGGGTTTTCATGGGGACCTCCCCCGGTACATTTCATTGAACATTTTTGTAATATAAAGTGTATGATTATGTAGACCGTTTTAACTATATATAACGTAAGCTACTGTTTCCCCAACTTCCCAAGACGATGGGGCTTTTTATTTAGTGTACTTTCATATTTTTTCTCCTTATTTTTATTGTTTTTTGTGTTTTTCCCTGTTTTTAGGGGGGGGTTTTGCTGCACCCCAAAATATGGGGGTCGGGGTGCGTTTCGGGTGGTCAGGTTGGCCATTGCCCATGACCGTTAGCCCCTTGGGTAGGGGGCGTATTCGACGGGGGATTTTGGGTTGGGACGCTACTGGAGGGTTGGGACAAGTGTGTGAACTTGTGAAGGCAGTCGGTAAAGGGCGCTTTTCTTAGGTCGGTTCCAGACCTTGTAAGGGAGCGTACGGTATTTTATATGTTTGTGTCTAATGTGTAATTTAAAACCCTGTTGTAAATATTTTATATTATCTACTCTTTATTGTGGGTTTTACTTCTCCTTCCACCACATTGTTGCAAACCCCGGGCCCTGGGGCATTGCATCCATTGCGTTACGCTTTGATTTTCTTTGAAATACATGATGATACAATGAAACAGGGAAAGGGAGTCATCACTAGATAAAAGTCGTCATCATTTTGATGGTACGTCGTCGTAACTAGATGACACGCGTCGTCAGTAATGCACTCTGAGGGAAAAATTTTGATTTTCGTCCCCCCCTGAAAAACAGTTTTTTAAATGAGTGGGGATTAAATCAAATTTTTTTATTTTGTTATAAAAACTCTAAAATACAACACATCTTTATCATACCACAGGGGCGTACTTGATAGTCTGCCAACGAAGTCATAACCCATTTAAATTCACGTTTTAATTCCTATTTTCCCGGTGGAATTCCGTTCAAACAGGTCCGACTTGAATGTCTATCTTTGGCTGTACAATACAAAATTTTATAATAGGAAAAAAGCTCAAGTCCCCCGATTGTTGGGTGAGGGAATTGGTGATTGAGTAGACAAGTGTTTTGCAGATTTTCTGTTGTTCTGTGAAAATATCATTACTAATTTGAAAATTTAAAAAAAAATTTTTAAAAAATTAAAATAAAAATTAAATTTTTAATTTTTTTTTAATTTAAACGTAAATTTAAAAAAAAAAAAAAAAATCGTTTTAAAATTTCGATTTTTATAAGAAAAATTATTTTATTGTACTCAAATTTTTAAACGAATATATAAATTCAAAAAAATTAAAGGTTCTTGAAAAATCATTAAATCGGATAAAACATGTTGGGGTTTTTTAAGGCAAAAAATTGATTTAAAAAAGAACAAACCCTAAAAATTTTGATTTTCATGAGAAATAATTTTTTTATGCCCCCTAATTTTTACAGAAACCTCAATTCATAAAATTAAAATTCTGTGAAAAAATCATTTCATCGATAAAGATGTAGGGGGTTTTTAAATTAAGAAATTAAAAAAAAATCGAAAAAAAAACGTAAAATTGCTATTTTCATGAAAATAATTTTTTTGATTGCGCTTAAAAACGTGGGGAGTTCTAAGTTCAGAGATTTCAAGGCCTCCCTAAAAATTTCATCGCAATCGGGGTACGGTTTTGCCCGAATCGTGCGGACAAACAACAAAAATACAAAAAAAAAAAAAGAAAGAAAAAAAACTTCCGGAATTTTTTCTCCAGTGTGTGAATGGAATCTTCGCTTTGCTCGCTGCTCGCTAAGCCCTCCAATAAAACATTGTAACTCTGTATCAAAATTTAAAACTCTCACTTTTTTAGACAGCATCGCTCACTATCTTTCTTCTAGGTCAAAATAAGCCCACTCGGCCTTTTTTGTGACAGGTTGAAATGATGAATCTCCCCCTTTTTATTGACAGCATTGAATCCTTTTTTAACACGGGATTTGAAATTGAACCTAACATGCGGGCGGCATGCCAAACTGATTTTTAAAATTAGATGATATTCAAAGTCTTCGTCAGTAAAAGTGGGTTGCACATGCACAAACAACAGAATATTTACTAGGTGTAAACTCCACGCAATTAATTTTCTTCAAGCAAGATTTATGACGAGTCGGCGATCAATCACGATTTGGAAACTGAAAACTAACCATCTTTCCATTGACGACCACTGATTTTCCTGGCTGATTACTGCACCCGAATACACAATATATATAGTCATATTGATGCGTGTTCATGTTCATAATCATGGGGTCATCTAGCAATACAATACACAATACGTTTTTTTAGCACAAAAATCACAACACTGCCGCCTGGCATTTAGTCAATAAGAATAATAAAATGAAACGCTTCAATAACTACAGTATGTACACGTTTTACATATAATTAGAAGGATGGTCACTTCGCACTGCTACCCCTATAACACCCCCACATATAAAAAGGGAAGATGTTGTTGTTTCCTGCTAGCACAGTCAGGTCAGACAGCATGAGTTCCGCGCGGGCTGCGACCGCTGGGTGAATGGGAGCGGTGACGTCACGGACGGCCACCCCAGAACTTCAAAACGCTGTCGTTTCGCGAGTTCTTATCCATTTTAGATGGGGTTTTTCGGCATTATAGTTTTTACATTGTCATTCTTAAAAAAATATTCAGACCCTTGAGTACAGCCCACCTTTAAGAGCCTAATGCATAGACAGGTTTCAGGCGCGGCTGCAGAGTGTTAGAAATAAAATAACAAGCTCTACAGTTATGATCAAATAATTATGAAAAAATTCAACCATACTCAAAAATAAATTTTGAACACATCGGATTTGTCTATTTTTTTCTTTGGTCGGTTATTGCTTCGGAAAAAATGATAACTTTGGAACTTGATGATGAACTTTACTGCATTGAAATAAGTAATATCCATTTTTCATGACAGCGCGGTATTAATTTTACTATTCTGAACACTGTGGTGAAATTTGATATTGTTTGAACCATAATTATGGTCATAATCGTTAAATTACATCAGTAAAAGTTACACAAAACGGCTCAGGAGTAGGCCCAAAATGGGATTTGATGGCTGCACAGAGTTCCGCGTCTGTGCGTTAGGATCGCATGTACGAAAGCCGATAACGGCAGCTTTGACGTCATCACAGTCTGATATCGCCATCGTGAGGTAGGGCCTACCCCGTCAAACGCAAATGTCGAGCCCTACCAGTGACCCTTACCAGTGAAACTTACTTTGTTTTTATGTTCATATAATTTTCGTAACATGACGACAGTAACCATAGCAATTTAATAAAAAGCATTGTATCTTGGGAACTAGTACAGATTGTAAACAAAAAAACAAAAGAAGGTAGCTTTTGTTTT